>PVKB01000292.1:600000-879535 GCA_004027205.1 Ctenodactylus gundi | reverse complement strand
TCCCACTCTCCTTTTATCCCTCCCCCTACCCTACCCTCCCTCCCTCCCCCCCATCCAATACTCTTTTAAGACCCTCTGTCCTTGGGCTGAGACCTCATTTAAATTCTTATATGAGTGAGGACCCTGATGGAAGGGACAAGGAAAATATTTTTGAGATATCAACAATTCAAGGTGACCCTAAGGAAAATGTCACTAGGCAAATGTTATATATTGTGTATATCAGGCGTTTCCAACCCTTGGCTCATAGGCTGCATATGGTCCCAGACAGCCAGTAATGAGGTTCCACAAAATCCCAGAATTTTAACAATATTAAAAGATTTTTTTAGCTATATTGATCATGACTTGGTGCTGTGCTCCAATGCCCAGTGTGTAGGTAACATGCAAGCTCCAATGTGGGACTAACTGACTGTCCTGTTGGCCTCACACGATAAGTACAATCAAAGCCTGCACGCATCGATGTGATTTATACTTAGACAATATGAAAGATAAATGCAGCCATTATTAACAACAATATTTCAACCTACCTACACATGTGTGTTCCTGTTTAAGATGGCTTTAGATGGGGCTTTTATTGTTAGATCTGTTTTCTTACTTAATTATTAAACTTGGGCTTATGTAATTTCATTCAAAGAAATACAAAAGAAATATAAGAAATATAAAAAAGGACATTTTGTTACTTATATTAGCTATATTATATATTTTTACAGATGACCCAAGACAGTTGTTCTTTGCTCAGTGAGACCCAGGCAAACCAGAAGGTTGATGGTCCATGGAGTAATTGGAATGGTGATAACCCTCACAGCTCGTTAAGCCCTATGAGTAACTTTTGTCTGCATAAAGAGCATCCAGACACTCACTAAGTGCAGATGTCCTCGTGCCACTGCCAGCCTTCTTCCTTGAAGGTGTAAATCTTTGTGTCTACTTTACGATAACTCTGCCTGTGTTTCTGCATGGCTTCCTACGTGTCTTGGCTAAATACTGTCATCAAAGGCAAAAAAAAATCAAAGACCACGGAAAGGGAGGCGCTGGTTCTTACAGTGTCAGGACCTAGCCTACTGGTGACATCAGTATCCTCCATACATGGATATAATGGCTAATTCAAATGACTGTTGTGAGAATTAAATAAAGTTGGCTATTTAAAGTACTTAGTATGGTGCCTGGCACATACGAAAAGCTCAATACATTGCGACTTATTTGTGAAACTCATTTGACAGATCGATACTGTCTGTGGAGCCAGCAGTTGGGGATTGCTTTTAGAGGTGTGTGTCTCCAGAGTGCGCATTGCTCCTCCTGAGATGGTTGGTGGTCCACCTCTACTACCTCTCGTGAGTTTCTCCTTTTTTTTCTTTTCTTTCAGTGATTATACACTTAGGACCCTATTTCCAGTGTCAGATCTTTGGTAAAGGTGCAAAGAAGTTTGGAATCAAAGAGCTGGAAAGAACTTCGAGGGATAATTCTGCTTTTTTCCCATTTTATTCATATATATAAGTGCAAAATTTAAGGTTTACAATGAAGTTGAGCATTTTGTGCACCTACCTATCTTGTCAAGGTGACAAGGACTTTCCTTCTCTCCTTTTGTCCCTTCCCCTACCCACCCCTCCCACCCTCCCTCCCTGCCCTACCCTCCTCCTGTCTCACTTTGTTTTTCGTTTTAAGTTCCATGAGATAGTTGTGATCTGGTTTCTCATATCAGAGAGACTATTCGATGTTTCGCCTTCTGCTTCTGACTCACTTCACTGAGCATGATGTTCTCAAGTTTCTTCTATTCGCCCGTAAAAGTCTCCACGCTGTTGGACTTTGTAGATGCATAGTATTCCACGGTGTGTAAGTACCACAGTTTGTGTATCCATTGGCCCATTGATGGGTATTTTGGTGACTTCCATATTTTAGCTATTGTTAGTTGCACTGCTATGAACATGGGTATACATATATCTTTGTTGTGTGTTGTTTTTGGCCTCTTTTGGATATATTCCTAGGAGGGGTGTCCCTGGATTGAAGGGGATATTTATTTCTAGTCTTTTGAGAGCTCTCCATACTGCTTTCCAAAGTGGTTGTATGAATTTACATTCCTACCAGCAGTGCAGGAGGGTTCCTTTCTCCCCACAGCCTCACCAGAACTGATTGCTGTTTGACTTGTTGATACAGGCCATTCTCTCTGGAGTGAGATGGTGTCTTAGCATTGTTTTGATTTGCATCTCTCTTATGGCTAGAAATGTTGAACATCTCTTCTTGTATCTATTGGCCTTTTGTACTTCTTCGTGTGTGAACTGCCTCTTCATTTCCTTTGCCCACTTTTCAATAGGATCCTTTATTTTGGTAGGCTTACTTTTCTTCAGCTCCCTGTATATTCTAGTTATGAGCTTCTTATCTGAGTTGTTGGTGGTGAATATTTTTCCCAGTCTGTTGCTTCTCTTTTTACATTGTTGATCATTTCTTTTGCTGTGCAGAAGCTTTTTGATTTAAAAGTAGAAAAGTCCATAATAGCAGTTACCACCTATGGAGTCCTGGCTGCATTAGGAAACCTATGTGCACTGTATCTCATGTAAACTTCACAACAACAGCTGAGAGTAGTCTTATTTTATTCTTATTTTAGACACGAATAAACTTGGGAGTTTATGGAAAACTTAGGATTCAGTTCCTTATGACCCTGAAACCCACTGTCTCCGTCACAACAAAGTACTTCCTTGTAGGAATCCAAGTGGGTATCACTTCTCTCGGCAGTATCTTCAAGGATGAGAAAGTCATCTGCCATGCTGAGTCACCTGTGTAGTCAAGGAAGCTTTCTTACCTTTAGTTGTTATTTTTACCTTCATGTGCGTTTTTTTGACTGGTAGTCTATGGAGATTGGAATAGGAAAAATCTCTAGTGTATTTTTTCATCATGGTGACTATTTTCAATGAAACAAGGTCTAAGCAACTTGCCAGCTTTCTTTTCAACTGGTAAAATTATCTCCGATACTTCAGATAGATATAGGAAAAAAGGAAGTAGGAACTGGCCATAAAGAGAGTCCAATTAACAACCGCACAAAGGCAGTTTTGACTCCACCCAACAGGGGAACTCTGGAGTCCTGGTGGATCACTGTGGGTCCTGCTGGTATTTATGCGGCCAGATATGTCAGTCATCTTTTAAAGGCTTCCCCTAGGGAGCCATACCCTTCCAAGCACTTGGAGCAATCTGTGCTGTAAGGTACGTTCCTTCTGCCTTGGGGCAGCCCCCGACAAAGACATGTAGGTGCTGGCTATTGTATCCTAGTGTGTTTGAAATGGAAAGAGACCCGAGGGGGAGCTGTAGCAAGACCAGGGAGAAAGCAGGTCCTGTCAATGGGTGCCGGGCCGAAGGGCTTCTACCCGGCAAGGGCATTGCACATTGCTTTAGTACCTTTCCGGTCACTTTCAGGTCTTCTTTCAGGCAAGGACAGATCATCCTTCCTGTCCCAGAGGAAGAGCAGAGTAGGGTGGGAGGAGTGTGAGTGTGTGTGTGCCACAGTCTGGCGCTCCATCACTGTCGGGTCGAGGCAAGTCACATGATGTCCTGAAATCCCATTTCCTCATCTGACGACTAGTGGTATAGTATGTACCTCCCAGGGTTGTTGTAAGGATCGATGAAATAACGTCTCTTTAAGGTGCCTAGTGCAGCACCTGGCATATAGAAAAGGCACAGAAAATGATGACAGTTATAACCTGTCATTCCCCCAGCTACCACAGAGGAAAGGAGACAAGATGCTTTCTTTAATAATCCAGGACACTATCAGATTAGGCCCTGGCCACTGGGCAGCAGCTTCTAAATGTCCATCCCAGAAACACACGGAATACATTGTTCACTGCATGGAAGCAATGAGTCATTATTGGGCATATAAATGTACCTTGGATTGTGTCAGAATTGATCTCAGGATGAAAAGCATTTCTGAAAGGCCAACTCTAGTTTGCAGTGCTGCAGAATGCAGGCAGGCCGATTCTATAACTTAGGGCTTCAGGTGAGTAGATCCCTGTCATTAGCTAAGTGTCTGCTTGCTGCCACCTGGCAGGGCCTCCCATAGTGGGGGCTGCACCCCCCAAACCAGCAGCTGAATTTCCTTTGCCTTGATGGAACACGGCTGTCAGGGCTGCTCACAAAGTGTGTTCTAATTTGAAAATAACAGCATGACTTTGTAATTGTTAGTAGCTCTATCAGCACCGTGTGGAGCAAACACAAGTGAAAATATCACTTCGCAAGCACTTGCCATGGTTAAATTCAAGCTGGGAAGGGCTCAGCAGGCTGCGGCCCTTTGGGTGGCTGTTACCTGCGAAGTCAGATCTTGCTGTTGGGTCTTTGGACCCATTCATACTTGGAAGCTCATTTTCTAGGTTCTTCCTCTTAGCCTATATAGAAATAGGCAATTGGAGTCAGAGAAGTTATGAAATGAAAGCTTGTTAGAAAGAAGTGGGAACGAAGGCTTCCTGTCAGGAGAGGTAACCCAGAACCAGGATTTCATTTTACCTAGGAAAGTTCTGAGAATTATAGGGAGCCTCTTGATAGGGATTTTTGTCTCTGAGCAGGCCTAGAGATTGAGCTATCATACAGAAGGGAACTGCATTGGTGGGGACTTATCAGATTATACCCAGTTGCAATCTGGCAGTTATGTGATCTGTGACATGAAACTACTTATTTTCTCCCTTTATCTTTCTGTGTGTAAAGCTTGTGAAATGTGCCCACCTAATGTTTATTCTTTTATCATATGTATGTGATAAAATATATATGTGAATTTCAAATTCTCTAACACAGTGAGGAAAACAAAGGACCTTGACAATGAGTGGCCATTTTAGCCTCGGACTACGTTTACTTTTGAGATAGTTGGATCTCCAGTTTTAAGTCTCATAGGACCCATGTCGCTAATCTAACTTGCCTATCTTGTTAGCTTTCCTAGCAATTCCTAGAGGGTCCACAAGCCCAGCTTTGATGGAATCTAAACGGCTTTCTGCATACCAAATTATTTTTTCTGGAACACGTAAGAGGAGCTTGCATCTAACCCCTCCATTTGGTCAAATCCAAGATATTTCAGTTTAGAATATGTTGAAGTCAGCAGGACCTGATGACACAGCCAGTAATCCCAGCACTCTGGGAGGCTGAGGAAGGAAGATGGCAAGTTTGAGCCCAGCCTGGGTATAACATACTGACCTAATGAGACCCTGTCTCAAAATCATAAATAAATAAGTGGACTGGGGATGTAGTTCAGGGTAAAGGCCCTAGATTCAATCCCAGTACCAGAAAAAATTAAAATCTGCTTTTTTTTTGCTTTTTGCTTTTTGTATATAACTAAACTCAATCTTGCACTATATTAGTACAAGTCTTATACAGACATGTAGACACACCCACACACCCACACACTCACACAGCCCACCCTTCCTCAATATACATTAGTTTGCCCCCTCTAATTTTCATGCAGGCCTTCCTTGACACTTATCATTTCAATGCGCGCGTGCACACACACACATGCACACACACACACACACACACACACACACACACACACACACACACACACACAAGCCCTCCAAAGCAGCTCTCTGTCTATCATTTCCTCCAAGTAGGGGATCTGCAGAGCTCCACGTGCTCATCTCACACGTTGCCAACTATTATGTTCCCACGTGGCTCGTGGCTCACTGTGGGGCCCTGGGCTCCCCTCCCTGCACAGTTTCCTCTCAGAGATGCTAATGAAAGTTGTGCAGGTGTGGTACAGGGAGACAGCAGATTGAAAGGCTGGATCGAAAACCTAAATATCACTTTACTGTTTATTTTTATCACACCAGGTTTTATTAGCCAGAGCTCGGATGAAGACGTCCAGGCATCTCACCAGCGTGCTTATGCTGATGGAGAACATGTGCAGCTAATCTCTGCGCTGATCCACAGGCCGGGCTTGAGAAAGCTGGGGCACCGGCAAGCGGTTGTAGAATTGTGCAAATGAGTTTTAGATTATTTGGCCCACACCAGGATTTGCTCTATAAGTGATGAGAATCGTAAGAGACCTTCGGCTGGAAAGCTACAAAGGTCCCTATCTGTCCTCCAAAAGCCTCTTCTTGCCTGACACCATCCAGAAAGAAATTGTTTCCCAAAGGAAACTGTAAAACACTTTGGTTAACCTTTCTTCTCTGATTAGATTTTTAAAACCTTTCCTTTTTACTGCTTCTTCATCCCTCCAAATAAGAATTGAGGTAATTCATAAACAAGGAGGATTTTTTTCTGTAGCAGAAAATTTTATTCTCAAGATGGTCTCAAGGGTATAGATTATTAGATCATTCATCCAATTAGGAAAAATCAATAACTTCTTGATTCACCTTTAAAATCCCTAAACACTCACATCTCATAATTCTACTATTATTCAGGCTGCTAAAGATTCCTTGTGTATTGCTTTTTGAAGAAGACCCTTAAACAGGCTAGGCTTAATGTGGAAAAAAGATCCCTTTATAGTCAGGTGGGAGTTATTTGTATTTCCGTCTCAACGTATGATTAAATATGATTAAAGATATTGTGTTGTAATAAGGTAACCTTGGAGAGTCCCTCTGGGGGAAACAGAGCTGATGGATTCATTAGTTTAAACTTGGGGGATGGATGCAGCTGCTATGCTGAATCCAAGGAGCATGAAATGGGAACAGCGGTCACTGGGGCACCCGCAGATCTCTACGGCGAGCTCTTCCTTTGTAACTGAGCCTGGTGTAGGGAGTTGCGGTGAGCAGGAGCTTCTGCAGGAAGGCTGAGACAGTAGTAGAGTCACCAGCCCAGCTAAGGACCTATGCAAGGAACTGAAGCAGCCGGTTTTTTAAAGAACAAGTCCAAGAATCCTGAAGGCTCAAGGAGGATGGCCTCTGGGTGATGAGCCAAGTACACACTAATTACATGGTAAACTTACATAGAGCCCTAACTCTGCACAAGATACATTGCCCAGGTGTTTTCCATCAGCCAGTTTAATTTTCAGATAATTCTCAGAGGTAGATAATAGTAGCTAGAATCGCCTCGCTCTAGGTGAGAAATCAAGGCTTGAGGCACATACCTAGGATACCTGCCCAAGGTCACAGTTAATCCCTGGTGTGTGACAGCTGATGTCAATTCAGGTAGGGCGATTTCAGGACCTTTCTTTGTACTGCTCCATTGTAGCACTTCATTGATTAAAAATGATCAAATGGCAGCTCTAATTTGACCATATAGAAGCTCAATGAATAAAATTTACTGAAGAATCTAGCACAACGGAGCAGCGACAGCCTAATTTGTGCGCCTGGGACCATCACGTGACACTCCGGCATATTCACAGAGGGGCCGCTCTGAGGCAGTAAGAGGGGAAAGTCAGCCTTGTGCACTCTGTGGCTTGCCCAGCACAGCGTCTGGCACTGATATGCTTTGTTTAGACACTTTATAGATGCATGACTCAGGGACACAGACGTTCTGGTCCTTAAAGCTAGGAAGTAGCGCAGCGAGACCCAAAGGGTTCGCAAGACTCTGACTAGAGGCCGTTGGGAAGCAGATGGAAGGGCCTATCCTGAGGTGTGGAACCAGAGTAAAGTGAAGATCCCATGCTGAGGGATCAAGGCAAATCTAGGGAGGAGCCTGGAGACTCACACCATGAGTCAGGTCACATTCTCAACACTCTGACCCCTCTCCTTAGGCTGTACTGGCTTGCTTGGTGGTTCCCCCCACTTCCACGCCTTCAATGCTATCTCTGTACTGATGCTTATGAGATTTGTATCTCTCCAGGTCTGATCTTTCCCTAACTCACATAATATTAACTTACATAAAATATGTAACATAAAATGCCTAAAGTGGGACTGATGGCCCAGGCCTATAATGCCAGCACTCAGGAGGCCAAGGCAGGAAGATCATACATTTGAACCTAAGCAACTTAGGGACTCAGTGAGACCTTGTCTCAGTATCAAAAATCAAAAGGGGCTGATGGGAGTAGGGAACGTAGCTGAGTGTGAATTCCCTAGGCTCAATCTCTAGTATCCCCACCCCTCCCAGAGAGAGAGAGAGAGAGAGAGAGAGAGAGAGAGAGAGAGAGAGAGAGAGGAAGAAGAAAGAAAGAAAGAAAGAAAGAAAGAAAGAAAGAAAATAAGAAAAGAGAAACACCTAGTAGGCATTTCAAAACTTTCCACATTCAAAACTGGGCTCTTGTTTCCAGCATCCCGAACCCCTTCCTTCAGGTCTTCCAGGTTTCAGTAAATAGCACCAACATTTGCTTGGTTTAGCTCATGCCTAAACCCAGGTAGTGTCATTAATTCCATTTTCTGTACCTCTCCGTGCCTCATTCAGTCAATGAGCAATTTCTTTGAGATATCCTCGAAATACTACAAAGCAGTGCTTCCCAAACTTGCCTGCCCATTGAAATGACCTTGAGAATGACAACAATAAAAAATGAATTCCTGTGTCCTATCCTCAGTGATTATGATCTAACTGGTCCCAGGTGATGCTGGATTTCAGCAATTTTCAAATACTCCAGATGCCTTTAGCAGGCAGACAAGTTTGAGCACATCTCATAGACATCTTGAGACATACATGCCACACTTTTTCATTGGCATTGTTTGGATGATTGCAGTATCTTCTCTCTGATTGGATTTTTTCACCCTTTCCTTCCACCATCCATTTTTTTCCCACTATACCTGGAGTGATCTAGTTAAAATATAGGTCAGAACAAGCCACATTCCAGTGTGAACCCCTCCGGTGGCTTTTTGCTGCAGTAGAGGAAAATGCAAACCCGTTATTAAGCCTTCACGTTTCTGCAAATCTGGTTCCTGCACTCCCCTCTGCCACATCTCTCCTACCTTCTTTCATTCGGGCTGCACTGTATTCACTCCAAAAAAAGTAGGCCTGGTGTGACTGAGAACTGGGTTCCCTCCTCGGAGCTTTGTACCTACCATTCCTTCTGCCAAAAGGCTCCTTCCACTGCTGACATTTCTGTCACTCAGGTATTAGGCTGCATGTCACTTCCTCAGATAAGTCTTATATAAAATAGTACTATCCATATCTTTTCTCACTCTCAAATTTTCCTTTTTATTTTTAAATTTTTTAAATAAAACAAGATCCTACTCTGTAGGTAAGCTGGTCCTGAGTTCACTATGTAGTCTACTTGGCCTTACACTCACAGTAATTCTTCTGCCTCAGCCTCCCAAGTGCTGATAATATATGGGTGTACCACTATGTGCAGCTAATTTTTATGTAGTACTAGGGAATTGAACTCAGGGCCTTGTGCATGATAGGCAAGTGCTCTGACCACTTAGCTATCACTCCAGCAGCTCTTTATTTTATTTTATTTTTTGTGCTATGTTAGGTAGGATAGGAACCCAGAGTTTTTGCACTAGGCTACATCCTCAATTTTTTATTTTAATTTTTGAGATAAGGTCCTGCTAAATTGCTCAGTTTCCCAGATTATGTTTGGACTTGGGGTTCTCCTGCCTCAGCCTCCCAGCGTGCTGGGGTTACAAGCCTATAACCATGAATCTAACTTTCATTTTTATCACACTGAGTTGTCTATCCACCGTGTATGTGTTTGTGTGTGCTTCTTCTCCCACTAGACCAACAGATGGATGAAAGCGTAATCCTTGTTTCTTTTGTTCACTCCTACATTACTAGCATTTAAGAAAGCTCCTGCCCTGAGGTGGTTTCTTATTAAGTATATCTTGATTGACTGAATGGCTGAAAACGCATTCTCAGAAATAGAACTTTGTCCAGGATCCTGGGACATGAAAGAATTGTAACTCAGACAGTGGTTGTAATACTGGGGCTTATGTTTACAGTAGAAGAGTAATCAAGATCTAAAACTCAAATCTCGCTGCTATACGCTCTTTGTTGTTTCAGAAATGTCTTCAAACCCTTTCTGGGCTCATTCAGGAATGAATTTGGTTGTGGGGATGGATTAGGAGACATAATAATGGAAAATAGTGGAGTACAATTGTCAAAATTGTTTAGCTCATACTGGGATAATAAATAGTACCAAAATCTCCAGTGGCTTAACACAACAAGAAAGTTTTCTTTTTCTTACGAAAAGTCTGCTACAGGTCTGAGCAACTCTCCAGGAAACTGTTCTTCTACATATGATAGATAGATAACTCAAAATTTCAGACTGCTGTGCTCTGAAGGCAGCTCCACATCAACATAAGAAGACAGAGAATTGTTTCCAACTCTTAATTACTTCACATCACATGATGTTTCCATAGAGGAAAATGGTAAGTCTGCGCGTGCACTTAGAATAGCCTCCCAAGAAGGTACTAGGCAAGGTGGGCACGACAAACAAATCGCTAGGAAGCACTTTTAGGCTCTAAGTATGATGAAGGGGTACAGTCTCACTAGTACTAGGAAAGTTGTGGTAAACTGTGTCTCTGAAGATAGATAAACAGAGCAGAAACAAGAAGCTCCAGTAGAAACCAGCTCTGGCTGCAGTCATCCTACACGGTTCCTCGTATTCCCCACTCTCGTGGCAGGAGGTATTAAGGCGCTGAAATCTTAAGTGCTCTGTCCTTTGGAGACAGTGTTGAAGTCCGCCTTTGTGAGTAGGATACACGAGGCCTCTGAGCACACAACCTTTCTGTACCCATTGGATCCTTGCGCTTTCATCAGAGGACACACCATGTAAAGCAGGAAAACCAAATGGAGTCTTGTCAGACTTTTCAAAAAAAAGTCCCAGAGACAGAGACCTCAAGATTGAATTATAAGAATGCTTGGGATTGGGATCTCCCCGTGAGTGGACAGCTCAGGGTGCAGTTGACCGTCACCTAACGTGTTTCATGGAGTGGGTAAGACTGCACTGCTGCCATCTTGTCTATGTACGCTTCAACTCAGTAATTTTGATCTTTAAACTCACCCAAGCAATTTGGTGGGCTCCTTTCTTCCTTGTTTCCTACTTAAATGCTTAAATACACAGAAGACCCTTGCTTGTGAAAGTTAACCTAGTCACTTTAGTTTGTACTTTAATCCAAGAAGGTATCTATGAAGACACACTTCGCAAAAACAAACAACAATAACAACAACAACAAAAAGCCTGCCCTGATGGTGCAGGCCTGTGATCCCAGCTCTCTGTTAGAATGAGGCGGGAAGATCAAAAATTTAAGCCTACCCTGAGCAACATAGTGACTCAGTAGGACTCAGTCTTAAAACAGAAACTAAAAAAAGGCTGGAAACATACCTCAGTTTGAAGGCCTGGAATTCTGGAATTCAATTCCCAGTACAAAACAAAACAAACAAAATCCATTTTTTCTGTCCTTTCTCAGGGCTCAGTGCAAAATTTCTGTTTTTCTTTTCTTTTCTTTTCTTTTTTTTTTTTGCTCTTATGAGAATATCTGAAAGTATTTCACTTGATGACTTACTTTAAATGTAATTTACATATACAGACAAATAAAAAGGAAGAAAGTAATCACAGTGATAGTTTCAAGATTGTACATTGCTGTTTGAGTAAAATTAGCATCTGTAGTCACAGGAATTCCGGATGAACTCAGCCATTCACTCAATACTTCCCTGAGAAACAGCATAGCTGTCACCCCAGTTGCCCAGCTGTCACCCCAACAAAGTATTCCTGAGTCACCCAACATTTATTTTGCAAGTAGCAAAGCTAGGCTGAGCTATGATGTTGAAAATATTTTTTACATTTCAATATTACCTGCCTGTTCCATAGACATCAAAAGCTGCAGGACGCCTCTTCTCATGTATGTCCTAGAAATTTCCTATTTCCTCTTGCAGTGAGCTGTGTCTCACCCATCCCAGCACGGCTTGTGCCTGACACAATATTTCATATGTGCTTGTGAGAGGAGTGAATGAATGTAGATTTCAATAATATAAAAACTCCTTGGTGGGCTTAACTATTTACTTTGGAAATATTACTATTATTATTACTATTATTATTATTATTATTATTATCATTACCACCTTCATTGTTGTTATTTTTCATGTACTGATGATTGAGCCCAGGGCCTTCACACTGAGCTACAGCACCAGGCCTCGCTTTTCTGATGTTGAAGCAGGGTTTGGCTAAGTTGTTAAGTAGCCCAGGGTGTGCTGCAACTTGTGATCCTTCTGCCTCAGCTTTCCAGAGTGCTGGAATTATAGGCCTGGTCCACTAGACTGGTCAATAATATTATTGTTATTTCCATTTGCAAATTGGAAGATCAAGAAGATCCTTTATCAGTTTTAGTCACAGGAAAGAAAAAACGAAGTATTATACACAGATGTTCATGTGGATCTATAGATGCATAGCTTGTATGCATTCTTGTATCTCTTTTACAATGTTTTACTCCAGGGAAAAATTATTTTCTCTATAAAAGAGAAAGTTCACCCACAGGCACTGTGTGGCTTTGAGTACAGTTCACATAGATACCTGCTGCATATTTTTTCTGAATAGTATGTTTTGGAATGCATTCAAAATATGCATAAAATGTATACTTTTAAAGTCTGGTTTTTAATATGTTTTTCTTAACACCTTACATCAGAAAGATGATAAGATTAAGGTTACTATAGAAGGTATGTATGTATATGATAATGTTTCATTCTATTGAGCATAATAACTGGTTGAGAAAATAATGAGAAAATAAAAGTAGCTGGAGGAGGAAAAAACCACCATCATAAAGATGGAGACTAAAAAATGTCACAAGATTCTACTTTGTCATCTGAGCTCTTTAGTAAGCAATGGGTACATCAGAATTTAGTGTTTCTATTCTAAGATAAAGCTGTATACTCAGGAAAGGCTCAATCATCCCTGGTACTGAAGCCTAGAAGAAATTTTGACGTAGGTTCTTGCATAGAAGTCACAGTGTAATACAGTTGATAAAATCTTGAAGAAATTCATCCTTATGGAAAAGAGCAACAAGCTTCAGGACTGCTTCTGACAGTATCTCTCTATATTGACCAGTGACGTTGAACTTAAGGTGAAAGCAATTCAACAAAGATCAACCTGAAGAGGTCTTAGGATCAGGAGTCCTTGGCATCTAGCTTAATGATGGATTTGTAGAGGGTCAGAGGCATGGGCAGACATCAGGATGCCTCCATAAATGTTTCCCTCCAATTAAGCTTTGGCTGAGCCTGGTGCTGAGTTCCACATGATGCTGTTACTGATATGGAGAATGTCCCTAGGAGCCACAGACTCCTGAAGTCTCAGGGAATATGATAACAGAACAACCAGACTCAGAGATTCTATTATAGGAAACTCAGATGTCTCCCAGCATTAAATACAACACGGAATGTAAATATAGCTTATGTAAAATAAAATTCAATATATAAAAGAAAATTCAAAATAGTATCCAGGAAAAAACGTTTAAAGTTTTTGCTGTTGTTTAGGAACGTGTACATGTGCTGAAAATTAAAGGATTCTGACTTTAAAATGCAGGATTTGGAAAAACTAAAATTTCCTTTTTAGTAAATGGTAACTGTTTTTTTTCCCATTTTATTGATACGTATAAGTGCAAATTTTAAGGTTTACAATGAAGTTGAGCATTTTGTGCACCTACGTATCTTGCTTATCAAGGTGACAAGGGCTTTCCTACTTTCCTTTTGTCCCTCCCCCTACCCACCCCTCCTGTCCTCCCCTCCCTACCCCCCTGTTTCACTTTGTTTTTCGTTTTAAGTTCCATGAGATAGTTGTGATCTGGGTTTCTCATACCAGACAGACCATTAGATAACTTTTTTTTTTAATCAGAGTCTCACTCTGTAGTCCAGTCTGGTTCTGAAGTCACTAGGTAGCCAGGACTGGCCTTAGACTCAGGACAATCCATCTGCCTCAACCTCCTGAATGCCGGGATTACAGGTGTACACCACCACACCCAGCTTAAGTGGTGCTGCAGAACAGAACTTTGGTACTTCGTGCTTGTGTCGTGCCTGCTAGGCAAGCCCTTTAACTGCTGAGCTATTCCTTCAGCCCCTAAATGACAACTTTATTTAAACTAGCTCTAGGATCAAAATTACTTAATTTAAATATAAACCAGAGTCACTCGATTCACCTAGAAGCCCCCCCAAATAACCAAATCAATGACGTAATCTCAGAAGCAATAACCAAGATGCAGCATTTGGACTACTTTCAGCACTAGCAGAAAAAATAATCCTACAGCACGTGTCAGTGGTGTTCGGATGGCTGCGCAAGGAATTCAGTGACTGCGCCATGCATGTTGTGGCTGGTGAAGCAGAAAGAGCAGGCCAGTAGGGTACATGACCACGGGGACAGCCCTGGCATCACTCATGTCGGCCTTGCTCAATCTACACTAAGCTCTTCCATTGCACTTATGGCTTTGAAAATCTGTCAGATGGCACCACAGCAGGCTAATATGATGGCATGTTCTGAGGGCATTGATTTGGTTTTTCCTCCTGCTAAATAGTGGGAAAAAGTGAATTTTAGTAATTAATAGGCACTTACCCTTCTTTCGTCATATTGTCAGCTTCAGTTGGTTTCTTTCTTGCCATTAACATGTCTAATGCATATGTCAAGCGGAAGCCTGACATGCTAGTGGCAAACAGAATATTATGTGAAGGCGGCAATGTGTTAAAACAATTGAGCGAGCAAGCACTAAAGTTTGCTGCTCAGGCCATATGTTGCAGTGTTTAATTTCCCGTAGTGGAGAAACATGGTTGTCAGAGAAAAAGATGATGAATACATTTACTTTGGGCAACTTATTACAATGAAGAATGACTTTCCAGAGGAAGGGAACAGAAGCATTAGGCTTGCGCACCGAGCATATGGGAGGCATTCAGACGTAGGCCAGGAGAGCAGGACTGCGCGCTCTCAAATGAAAGACAGTTAATCAATGCATGTGGCTGGTGTTGACATATGGAAGTGAGAAATGGGTTTTGATTTGGAAGACAGGAAGAAGGTTAACGGTAGTACAGGTGGTTACAGAATGATTGATACCTTGAGTGACTAACAGAGAAGGAAAATGTAACTCTTTCAGTTGGGCAACAGACTCCAGAAAACAACGTAATTTAGAAAAATAAAGAGCATGAAACGATCCAAGGCAGGTCACTTGGCTGCAAGAATGGATGACAGACAGAACAAGCTGAGGACCCGGCGGGATGGCCAAATAGCAACGAAGGGGACACTGGGGAGAAAGCAGCGAGCAGATTTGGTTTACAGGGGCAAGTCAGAAAGGACCTGAGGCCAGGTGGTCAGGGTCCCCACCCAGGGACACTGATAGCTAATGATTTTCTCATGCTGGAGTTGGCACAACTTTGATTTGCTCCCCCAGAACAGAATTGCAGTGTTTACCATTCCTCTCAAAATTGGAGCACCCTGCCATCTGATCATATGAATGCCTGATCACATGGTGGGGACATGAAGCCCAAGTGAGACGTTAGAGTGTTTTCTTCCCCCATCAGTGATTGCTAGGTGTGTCGGTGTCCTTGCTTTCTTTTTTTGGTTTCTGAAACACAGGGTCAGAGCTCTTAAGTTACCTTTATCCAATGGTATATTTCCCATCCTTCCGGGGGTGAAAGGTAGGCTCACGAACTCACTGGAGGAATATATGATTTAGTGTTCAATTCCTGTATTCTGCTCTTGTTTTTAGTTACTTCAATAGGTAATGTCTCAGGAAACATGATTTTGGTCACTGATGATTATTACAAAGAACACATAGCCCCAAGATCTTAATCAAAATATCATGAATACCCACATGCAGAAAGCATTGCATTTGCCAAGACATCATATTAATTTGTTGCCTTAAAACGGTTCATGTAAAGTGTGATTAGAGTTTAACAGTCAAGGCAATGTATTGTTCTTTTCTAAACTGAAGGCACTTGTTAGACACTTGAAATGTTGATTTAGCTACCAAAAAAAATTTTTTTTAGTTAAACTTCTCATGAGTCAAAGAAGTTAGAAGTCTCTTAGTCTCCCTTCAGATGTTCAAGTATGAGGCATTAGAGTAAGTGCTGAACACAAGCAGCTTCCTTTATGCAGATCCTCAGCTGGTGAGGAGAGGTGCGAGAATGTAAGGAGAGAGGACAGGGAGGGGCTCTTAAACATGGAAGGTGTGGATTTGGAAACGTGGGCATTTGCCTATAATTAGAGAGTGGTCCATCTGATTTTACATTCTGCCTCTTTGTGATCTTGAGTCTTCATTTTTCTGAAGATTACGTTTTAGTCAAGGAGAGCCTATGAGTTGCAGATGGTATTGATTAAATTCTGAGAGTGAGTCTAAATTGATCTAACATAAATTACCCTTGAAACCAAAGAGGAAGAAAGTGATTAAGGAATGGCCAGAAATGACAAGAATTAAATTTAACTACCCATTCTCTTGTAAAAGGGTCCTTATTGGGGAGAACAAAAGTGCCTCAGTTTCCTCCACCAGAAAGCGATGACTCTTTCCCTTCTCATCATGTGCTGTGCAGCTCAATTCCTGTCTTATTGTCACCTGGAAGTCACACAGAAGGTGCTATAAACGTGGAGTGTGATCATTCAATATCACTAAGATCTCACCCTCTTTATTCCTTTTCGAGTGTCTATCACTTCTACTTTCAACAGGTACACCTGGGTCCCATGACTAATTCTCTAATGGCTAAAAATTGCACTTTGCAGATGAAGTGACAGTGGACGTGGAACTGCCATCACACTTCTTAAAAATGATTTAAATCCTTTTTTTTCCTGAGCTCTTGGGAGTTTGGTGAATAGATCAGAAAGCAGCAGGCCAAAATAATAATTGTGAAAGTCCTCAGAACCTTCATGACTTAAAAATAGGCAAAATGAGTTTCCTAAATGACACAAGAAGGTCATCGTGAGTGTTAAAGGTGCTCCACACAATCTGACTTTTGAGTCAGGAGAAATGAAATCAGTTTAACCCTCTTTGGGTCCAAGCACAGGAAACAACTAGACAGAGACTGTAGTGAGCTGGGCACTTGCCAGAGAAGAATGAACAACCAATATGCCAGATCTGATTCTTTTTGTTCTTCAACTTGTGTGTTGCAGACAACTTAAAAACAACATTGCATGTCCAACAAAAATAATAACAACCGAGACAAAACATGTGTGCAGGCTATCTGTGATCTCTAGATCATCAGTGTGCTACATTTGATTTGAAAAATGTCTCTCGCCACACACTAATGCACATTTCAGATAAATGCTCAGAACTGCATGGGCTCTCTCATTCTGGAGCAAAAAAAAAAAAAAAAAAAAAATCTCTTTCTCGTTGATGGTACCTGAAGCTCTCTCCATGTATAGAACTGCCTTTAATTCACTTCATTAGCAGGAATTCCTGGAGGGCAGCTATGTGTCAGGCACTGTCAGGGTCGCAGGGCACGAGTGATCCAGGCCCATCTTCCAACTGTGCACAGACTAGGAGGCACAAGCAGGCAAACTCGCTAATGCCCACAACATAAGGAGGAAACGAAACACGTGCCAAGATAGTAGTGTAAGCTGCATGCCACGGGGCTCTGAAGAAGTGGCACAGCTGCGGGCTTCAGGGAAGACACCTTCAGACAGCACGGTTCTGAGGGAGCTGTGCGGCTCGGGGCTCCCACAGACAGCTGCTGGAGGACGGCATGAGCGCCAACAGCTGGAGCCAAGGCCTGAGTGTGGGAGAGTCCGTGGCATTCCCCGGGAAGCACATCCTGCTGCCAAGTTTGTCTGGACTGTTAGGCAGGTGTGGGAGGTGTGTAGAGGCAGAGGTCATGCTAGTGAAGGTCGTACACTCTGGGGTTTAGCAGTGAAGGAGGGGTCTCGGTAGACATGTGGCTTGCCCACTCCTACTTACCTGAGCCCATCTTTCTATGTGCCAAACACTTTTGACTCATGAACGTAACTGCTATCAGGTCATAAGCTAACTGCGGTGCAGGTGGGTGCTATGCTAGGGGTCCATTCCCACTAGAATTAAGCTTGCTTTGCTAAGTCTGGTATCCACCATGGCTACAGCTATGCTCGGTCTATGAGATGAGACGTTTTCCCATATTTCTCATGAGCACTCGAAGATTGAATGGCATTTAGCCTCCAACCCTAATAAACCTGCCTAGAGATCCAGCCAAACACTGACACTTGTTTTCCTTTTATGATAACATGTGGGGAGAATACATTGTGTTCACTCTTATTTCAGCAGTGGCTGAGGGCCATATAGATTCTATTTGAACCACTTCTCACGAACCAAGAAGCCCTCTCTGCCTGCTAGAAGTACCCAAGGCTCAGAGATTCTCACAGCCTTTCTGTTCTCCATCTTGGATACAGCCATTTGGACGGCAGACTGCTCCCTTTGGGGCCATGTATCTTGCTTTTAAATATTGTACCTCTCTTGCCAGTTTTCAAATTAATTTAATTATATTACATTAAAAATACAATTCCCTGATTGCTTTGGCCACTTTTGAAGTGCTCAGCAACCCCAGTGGTTAGCGGCTGGTCTTGGACAGCAGAGCGACAAGGCAGTTCAATCACTGCAGGAAGGTCTACTACCAGGAAACCCTGAAAACACTGCTTTGCTTATCAACCAAAGGGTCTCAAGCCTGAAACACGGTGCTGTGGTTGTGGATATTCACACATTCGTGCACAAACACACATTGATCTGACACAGCTTCACCTTCGACTCTCACCTGCATGAAACAGCAGCAGAACACAGGAAAAAGGGAATGCGCTTCCAGGTACTGGTGTGAACACTAAGGAATAGATACTTGGAATGCAAACTAATAAAGCACAGGGGAAAAACTGAAAGAAAAGGAGTGGTGCACTGTATAACCCTAAAGTATTAATGAAAAGGCATCAGTATAAATCACAGGAAATTATTATAACCTTGGATAAGCGTAAGTAAAGGTCATATTTGGAATGAAGTTTCAAATTATATTGGATTATACACAATAAAATACATTGTGAAATTCTGTACAAAGAGGTGCCAGTGAGAGAAACCAAAACTGCCTCCAGCCTGTACACATCTTGTTTGCTCATAAAAAAATCAAGGATATTGAATTTTTGAACTATATAGCAATGAAGATTTAATGTGCTCACACTTAAGATGCTATCATACTAAATGAAACTTGCTAGTACTGCTGAGAGTGCTTGTAGGCTCATTGGAGACCATAGATTCCAAACAGAAGAGACCTTGGCCTGGACTTCAGATTCTGTGGAGCCTGGACTACAGAGTGAGACTCTGTCTGAAAAAATAAAGTAAAATAAAATCAAAGTGTTATTTATTTATTTCTGAGATGAGGTTTTGCCCTTTAGTCTAGGCTGATCCTGAACTTACTATGTAGCCTAGGATAGCTTTGAACTCAGTAGTGATCCTCCTACCTCAGTCTTTCATGTGCTGGGATTACAGGCTTGTGCCACCATATCCAGCTAATTTTTTTTTAATGTGGTGCTGGGGAGGTGAACCCAGGGCCATGTGCACTCTAGATAAATGGTCTAACCATTGGAGTATACTCCCAGTTCAAAAATGTAATTTTAAAAAATATTTTATATATGTGGATATTTGCAACATTCTAAAGATGCATTTCACCATAATCTGGGAGAGGTCCTGTTAATCCTGAACCCCAACCCTGGGTTCCCATGCTCATCTTTTATTGCTAAAAACTTTGCTTTCTTGTACATTCTTCCAGTTTCTTTATGCATGAAAGAAATATATAAATTTATGGCTTATATTCCTTTATCTATATAACAGCTAGCTTATACTATTCTGTGTTTTGCTTTTTTCATTCAACACAATCTCTTGAGCATCTTCCAGCTCACTCTTTTCTTTCCTAGCTGTGGTAGTTTTCTGTCTTATGAATCTATCATAATGTGTTTAACCTGTTTATTTTAGCAGTATACTGGATTTTGCAAGTTAGGTCTTCTCAGGGTTTTTTTTTGTCCTTGCAAACAATACTGTGATGAATATCTTAAACATATGTCCTTTCATTTATTTGCAAGTGCATTTGTAACATAAATTTCCAAAAGTGAAATTGCTCGGGTGAAAGATATATGCATTTGTAATTTTGATGGATTTTGCTAAATTGCTCTCCATATGGGGTTATGCTAACATATACTCCCACAAGCAATGTATAAGAGGCCTGTTTCCTGCAGCCTTTCCAATGGAGTGTATTATCAGAGTTTTGGATTTTTGCCAGCCCGATAGGAGAAAAATGGTATCTCAATATAGTTCTAATTTGCATATCTTTTATTATGAGTGAAGTTGAGCATCTTTCCAAATGTTTAAGAGCTTTTTGTATTTCATTTTGTGTGAATTATGTATTCAAATCCTTTGCCCATTTTTTTCCCTTGGCTTGTTGAGTTCTTATTTCTCCAATTATAGGAGCTTTTTATCAAGGAGTTAAGTCCTGTGTTTACATATGAGCTGCAATTTTTTTTTTTTTTAGTTTGTAGGTTTTTCTATTTTTTAACTTTGTGTTTGTGTGTGTGTGTATATGTGAGTGTATCTTATAGAAGCTTTTATTCTTACATATTCAGGTTTATTAATTTTTCCTTTTATAGATCTTACATTTCAAATCAGTTTTTAAAAATATTTTTACCCCAAGATTAAAATTATACTAGGTTTATTTACTACATTTATTTCTGACATCTACATTTTTTATTTGAATTAATCATTGTCTTTGGTAGGAGGTAAAGATCTAATTCTTTTACTTTTCCAGATGCCAACTGTTTATTGAATAGTCCATCTCTCGTCCCTGCTGGATTGAGGTGCCACTGTCAACAGTGACCAAATTTAGGAATAGAGATTGGTGAAGGTTTGATTTGAATATCTTGCTTGCTTGTTGTCAGACCTGTTGTGGCTGCTGTGTGGGGCAAAGGAGATCTCTTGGGTCTCCTGGCTTTACAATATATCTCTGTAGCCCTCTTGTGGCTCCAGGCCCATGAGCAAGAAAGGCAGAGATCCTCTCACACAAACTCAGGAGACTTTAAGGTCTCAGGAGTCAAAGCTTCTTGTACTCCAAGCTGTAGTGGAAATATAGACTGTACCTTCTGAAATAAGTGACAGAGGCAGGAATTCCAGATGTGTATGTAGTGCAACAGTTTCAATGTGTTCCCTGAGGTTCATGAGTTGGAAACATATTTCCAAGGCAAGAGTACTGAGAAGTAGGCCCTTTTAGAGGTGAATAGGCCTGCCACCATAAATGGAGTAATGCCACTATTATGAGAGTGGTTCCTTATAAGAGGAAGAGCAATCTGTCTCTCTCTTTTCCCCTCAATGTGATGTCTTCTCCCATAGGATGATGTAACAGGGTAGCCCTCACCCACCAAGATTCAGCCCCCTATTCTTGAACTTCCTAGCCTCCAAAATCATAAGCTAAACAAACTTGTGTTTTATATATTACCTGATATTATACATTTTGTTGCAACAGCACAAAACAGATTAGGACACGTAGAAAGAGGCAGTTTCCTTTAATGTATAACCTCAGGGAAACGGCTTCGCCCGAGTTCTTGTCTTTATCAGCAAACAAGGAGAACTGCACTAACTGTACTCCCAGGACTCGTAAAGCACTGACATTCCAAGCATAGTGAGCAGGAAGAGTCCAAGGAGAGCATTTCCGTCCTGTGTCAGGAGAGCTGGATCACATTTCATTCTCGTCACTGTCTCCACCACATAAATTGGGCCCTTCAATGAGGTCAGTGCTGGGGCTCTATGTGTAAAGCCCAGGCCCAAGACTGACCACTTGTGAAGTGACTACAGAACAGGAACACGGATATAGAAAGATTTATGGGGTAGCAAGAGATTTGCAGGAGGGAAAACATGTGTGCACTCTCTCATAATTTCTAAACTTGAAATAATCCACCCATCTGCAAACTTTTGAACCTGTCCTATCACCCTCCTAGGGCTTATATACTTTGACATTTTCAAATGTAGTATGAGCTTTTATAATGTGAGAGTCAAGACTTTTGCTCATTGCAAGGGCAAATTTCAGAATGACCTGATCAAAGATGGCAGAAGAACCAAATGTTGCAAGTAGTTATTTACATCATCCTGGATAAAGAGCCCCTTGGGTACCATATCAAAAGCTCTGCTTGTGACATTCAAAAAAAAATCCAGCCAACTAGCAGCAGGAGGTGTTGGATGGGCTGGCAAATACTCATTTTTTAAAAATGTAGATCCTAAAAGCATCACAGATTTGAGTCATAGAGCAGAATAACATATCTAAAAATGGCCAGAAGGCAAATATATTTGAGTTTAAACAATATGCATTTAAAATATCAATAATCATGTCCGCATATTAAACACATCAAATGATTTTGTTTTTCTACAGTATGCAGATGTCTCTAGCTAAGCAAAGTAACACATTTCTATTTCAAGGCTATTAACAGTGGAGCAGCTGTACGCTGCTAGAGAATTTTTAGAAATCATAATGAAATTAAACAGAAGATAGGGGAAAAGGATGCTTTCTTTTGAGCTGTGCTGGTTGATGGCATTGTTATATTAAATATATATTTCAAATACGTGATGCATTTCCACAGAGTGATATTAGATCAGTATATTGTAGCTAATTGGGAAAAAAAAAAAACTCTTGAGATCTAAAAAAACCCTTCACATTAAGAAAGAAAAGTACTTTTCTCTGAAGGCTCAGGGCAGATTTTTATTCCCATAATATGACTCTATTAAATGCTTAAAATATGTTCTGTAGGTGAAGCAGTGGTTTATGCCAAGAGTGCACTACAATGGTTCCAATGGCTTCACCGGTCAATAGCATTTGCTGAATAATCATTGCGTATCAAATTCTGTTCAGCACGCAACTCTGGAAATGAAGTATGTATATTTTTCCCATTGTTTTCAATAGGGAGATGGTATATCTTTTTTGAAAGAGAGGATTACAAAACATTACACACGAGCGAGCACACACACACACACACACACACACACGCATCACTTGCTGATATTTTGCCTTTGGTTTTATATAACTGCAATAGCTGAATATCACAATAAAGAGAGTCACATTAATTATTTGGCTCCCCAGTGCATGTAAGAGTTATGTTTATATTGAATTGTAAAACATTAACTGGGAAAAAGCATTATATCTAAAAAAGCAGCATAGCTTAATTTAAAAATACTTTATTGTCAACAACGTTAATGATCATCTGAGCTTTCAGGAAGCTCTAATCTTTTTGCTGGTCTTGCCCCAGTGGTGGTGGCTGCTGGATGATAAGGGAGTGGCCAATGAAAATTGGAGTGGCTGTGGCAATTTCTTAAGATAGCAATAAAGTTTGCCACACAGATTAGCTCTTCCTTTCATGAAAGATTTCTTTATAGTGTGCGGATCTTATTGATAGCATTTTACCCACAGCAGAGCTTTTGAAATGGTGAGCAATCCTTTCAAATCCTGCCACTGCTTTGTCAACTAAGTCTGTAACAATCTAAATCCTTAGTTGTTATTTCAGTGACATTAACAACGTCTTCCCAGGAGTAGATTCCCTCTCAGGAAACAGCGCTCTTTGCTCATGGCCTCGTTCATGAAAGTCTGATCACGGGTAGTAGCAGTGTAGGTGCAGCTTTGGGCTACTTTTAATTTTAGTTCTCTTGCTATGGTTACCACCACATCTTCAGTTCCTTTTCTTAAAATTTTTCCCCACTTTATTGATATGTATTATGCTAAATGAAGTGAGTCAGAAGCAGAAGGTGAGACATCGAACGGTCTCTCTGGTATAAGAGACCCAGATCACAACTCTTATGGAACTTAAAACGAAAAACAAAGTGAAACAGGGGGGTAGAGCAGGGAGGGAGGGAAGGGAGGGTAGGGGGAGGGACAAAAGGAGAGTGGGAAAGTCCTTGTCACCTTGACAAGATACGTATGTGCACAAAATCCTCAACTTCATTGTAAACCTTAAATCTTGCACTAATACATATCAGTTCCCTTTTTTGACTGTCAAAGTTGTTGGGAAGGGTTGGCACAAACGTCTCTCGAATTCCTGCTACTGTTGGTATTCTGTCTTCCTCCAATGAATCATCAGTGCTCTCAATGATATCTTGAATGGTGAATTCTTCCCAAAAGCTTCTCAATTTACTTTACCTACGAACATTAGATTAATCTGTACATCAGCTATAGACTTCCAAAATACACTTCTAAATTACCAGATTTGAGAACTGCTGAGCTGCAGAATGGATGCTATATTAGCAGACAGGAAACAAACATTAATCTCTCGGTACTCTTCATCAGAGCCCTTGAGTAACCATGTGCACGTCAAAGAGTGATAATACTTTGTTCTGAGCAGATCTCCATAACGGTCTTCATGTATTCAGTAGTGTAAACCGATGCATGGTCATCCAGGTTGTCCCATTTATGGAGCACTGGCAGAACAGACCTAGCATTATTCTTAAGGACCTGGCGTTTTTAGAGGACTAAATAAGCAGTGGCTTCAACTTCAAGTCAGCAGCACCTGCATTAGCTGGCCCCTACCAAGAGAGGCATCTGTCCTTC
The DNA here is from genome assembly GCA_004027205.1 of Ctenodactylus gundi. Taxonomy (NCBI): domain Eukaryota; kingdom Metazoa; phylum Chordata; class Mammalia; order Rodentia; family Ctenodactylidae; genus Ctenodactylus; species Ctenodactylus gundi. The sequence goes on along the minus strand of PVKB01000292.1, from coordinate 855,235 downwards.
GAAGTTGAAGCTAGGCATTGACTCTTCTCCTCTCTTGCTACAAAAGTCCTATCTGGCATTTTTTCCCCACTAGAAGGAAATAGAAGGCCACTTCCTCCCACGGGAAGCCTGTTGGCCTCGGTGGCTCGCTTCGGCCATCACCTGAGCTCGCTACTCTTGCTGCCTTGCTGCCGCGTCTCCATCAGCACTTGTCGCTCATCTTGTGCTTTCGTTTCACAAAGGTGGCTTCTTTCCACAACCCCCGGCGCCAGCCCTTGTTAGTCTCAAACTTTTCTTCTGCAACTTCCATACTCTCTCTTTGATATCAGAGAAATTGAAGAGAAATAGCTCCTGGCTCTGGACTGAGCTGAAGGGAATGCTGTGCCTGGTTTGGTTATTCTATCCAGACCACTGAAGATTTCTCCATGTCAAAAATCAGGCTGCTTTGTTTTCTTACCATTTGTGTGTTCATCGAAGTAGCACTTTTAAGTTCATTCCAGAGCTTACCTTGTACATTCACAGCAGGCACAACTCTAGCTTTCTGCCTGTCTTGGCTTTTGACATGCCTTTTTCACTAAGATTAATTATTTCTAGGCTTTTGATTTAGATATGTGTAACTTCCTTTTACTTGCATGGTTAGAGGCCACTTCAGCATCGTTTTACCAAGTTTCAATGTTGTGGTGTCTCGGGGAACAAGAAGGACTGAGGAGAAGCAGAGAGATGGGGTGGGGTGTCCAATTATGCTCTTTTAGGCCACAGTCAAGAGTTATCAATTGATTATATTGTTCTAATATGCTATTTCCTTGTTGCTTTTCTGTCTAAATAATTTATCCAATTGTTCATAGTGGATTGGAAATATTTAACTTTTCTTTCATTTTCCCCTGGGCTCATGATTAAGAATTTGCCTTGAGTCTCAAAAAAGATTTTGGACTTGGAATTTTCAGCAGTGCTGGAACTGTTAAGACTTGGGCAATTCTTGGAGAAGGACTGAATTCATTCTGCATAAGGAGATGGGGGTGAGTCTTTAGGGAAGCAGAGGTAGAATGCTATGGTTTGGATCTGGACTGTCCCCCAAAGCCTTCTGTATTTGAATGGAGTAGAATACCTGTGGAACCGTGTACTGTTAAGAGGTGGGGCCTGTTTGGAAGGAGTAGAACACTTGGGCTTGACCTCTAGGGGGCAGACTACTGGTACATGACCCGGAAGGATCCCCGCTGGCTGTGCTTTTCCTTTCTTACTCGGCTTCCTGTCTGCCATGCTGTGAACAGCTTCTCCTCCTGCTGGATCTCTGCCACTGCTTTCATTATTGCCAGTCACCCATGAAGGGAGGGACACATTCTGAAACTGTGAGTGAAAATAAGTCTTTCCTTCCTTGAGTTGTGATTGTTGGGTATTGTGCCCCAGCAATGAATAAGCAATTAAGGCAATTATATAGAGACCTTCTTTATTTCTTGTGAGAGTTTTATATTTTATTTATTTATTATTCATTAATAACTAAAATTGTATAGATTTATTTGTTATTTATTACATGTATTTATTTATTTATCATTAATAACTAAAATTATGTATATTTACCATGAAGTTTTGAAATTCGTACACAATATGGAATGACTAGATTAAAGTAATTAATATACAATATATACTTACCTTTCTGTGTGGTGAACACTGTGTAGTAAAATCTACTCATCAATAACTTTAAGAAATATAATATATTGTTATTAACTATGGGCACTGAGTTCTCCAATGGATATCTTAAACTTATTTCTGCCTAACCAAATTTTTGTATTTTTTGATCAACATCTTTCCAAATGATCTCCAGGTAATCACCATTCCACTCTTATTTCATATATTTAACATTTTTACACTCTACATGTAAGTGAGATCATGCAATACGTGACTTTCTTGTGACAGTCTTTGACTTATGAACCTGTTTTTATCTAATGTAAGTATGATAACCTATTTTTCTAATATAACTATGATATGGTTATATGTATTAGACTGCCTTTAGGTTACCATTTGCAGAGAAACTTCACTCTTTATTTGCAGTGTAAATGTGTTCTTAAAACTATATTAAGTCTCTTGTAGGCAGAATGTACTTGAATCTTTCTAAACTCTTTTCAGCTATTTTATGTCTTTTTTTAGTTTTCAAAGAAGATAGTTATATTTTGAAAAGGACAGAGGAATAGAAACTTCCACTAACTAGAATGCGTACTGAAATGAGTTGTCCTAGTCTACGTCTGTTGGTTGCAAAACTGAATCCATTTACATTTTAAATAATTATTGCTAGATAAGCACTTACTATGACCGTTTCATTCAGTTTCTTTTAAATCCATTTAGTCCCATCTTTGTCTCCCGGCATTTTCCTTTGTGTTCTGCCGTACATTTTTGGTGGTGACGTGCTTTGATTTTTTTCATAGTCTTTTGTATGTTTATTACAGAATTTTTTCCTTTGTTATCATTTAAAATATCAAAGTGATTTCACTTGAATTACATGCAAAAACTACATATTCACTTCTCCTCCCTCAATATTTAGGTTCTTGACATTATATTTTATATTTGTATATTGTATTTTCATTAACAAATTATTGCAGTTGTAGTTTTAGTACATTTATGCTAGAATTGAAAGTGGTTTAATACTACACTTGATTTAGAGAATTCTGAATTTGACCAGACATTTACATTCAATGGTGAGTTTTATACATTCATGTATTTTTATGCCATAAATTAGTGCACTTTTATTTCAATACAAAAAAATTCCCTTTAGCGTGTTTTGCATAGCAAGTCTAGTGTTGTTAATGAAGTCCCTCCTCTTTTGCTTATTTTGACAGCTTTTCTCATCTTCCTTTACTTTCTGAAGGACAGCTCTTTTCTGGTTGAAGCATCCTGGCTCAGCCATGTTCTTCTTTCACTATTTTGAATATATTATCTTCTGCCTTCCAGATGCACAGATGTCTCCTGAGAAATCTGCTAATAATTTTGTTAGGGCTCTCTTATATGTGACAAGACACTTTCTCTTGCCCCTTTCAAAATTATTGTCTTTGACTTCTGAGAGTTTAATTATGGTGTGTGTTAGCGTAAACTTTTTGTTTTCAGGCTATTTTGGTACTTCTGGGTTTAATGAATCTCAATGTTCACTTTTTTCTCAAGTTTGGAAGTTTTCAGCCATTATTTCTTTAAGCAGAATTTATGTTATTTTCCTTTTATCTTTGCCTTCTAAGAATCACAAAATATGTCTACTATTTTACTTGATGATATCCCATAAGTTTGTGGACTTCCTTCACTTTTAAATTTCCTGTAATATTGCTTTTTTCTGATTGTATCATTTCACATGACTTTCTTAAACGTCACTATTAATCCTTCTCCTTGACCTAGTTCTAGCTTTTTGTTAAATTTTTCAGTCCAGTCATTACTTTTCAACTCTAGTACAAAATTTCTTTTTACCTGTTAATGGTTTCTTATGTGTTTAATGGCTTCTTTCTTTCTTTCTTTCTTTCTTTCTTTCTTTTTTTCTTTCTTTCTTTCTTTCCTTGAGACAGGGTCTCACTCTGTAGTCCAAACTAGCCCTGAACTCAGTATGTGACTATATAGTCCAGGTTGGCCTTGAACTCATGGCAATCCTCCTGTTATCTATGCTTTCTTGTGATTCAATGCATTCCTTCAAGAAGCTTTCTTTCTTGATTTTTTGGGTTGGTTATTGCAGCTTTCTTAGTTTCTTTAGGTGATGACTATTTCCCGGATTCTCTAGTGTTCTGTGTCCTCACACTTATGTCTACGTATTTGCAGAGACAGACATATTTTCTACGCATTGTAGATGCTGTGGTGGGAAAAAGAGCTTCAACAGTCAGCTGGAGCTCTGGAGAGGCCATTGACAGAGTCTGGAAGTAGGTGGGTATTGTTGCTAGGGCCTCTTGTTAGGCAAAGCTGCTCCCCATTCTCTGAGGCTGAGGGACCATGATCTGGACACTGTAGTCAGGTGAGTCTGCCATTTGGGTCTCATGTTCAGGGGAGGCTGTTGACACAGGCTAGGTCTCAGGCTATCCTCTCTTGGCTGGTGGAAACACTGGCTGGATTATATGTTCAGCTGGAGCTTCAGGCTGGGCCCTGTGGTTAGTAAAGATTAAGGTTGAGATGGGATGTGGCAAGGTCATTGGCTCTATTCCACAGATGGGCAAGGATGCTGTCTTGTCTCCTTGCACAGTCAGGAATACAGAGAGGGCTCCACAATCACACAATGTTGCTGCCTGGATTCTCTGCTTAGGAAGAAGCTCTGTTCTGAGGCCAAGTTAGACTCACGGCTGGGACCCCAGCTGAGAAAAACTCCTGATCACACTCCCTAGCTATATGGAGCTATTGGCTTTGTGTTGCAGGGAGATGGGGTTGTTGGCTGGGCTCGCTGGTTAGGCAAGGCTGTATTTCAGGATGTTTTTTCATATCAGCAAGATCCACATGTTGGTCATTGTGATCCCCCTTCTGCCTTCTCTCTGTTCCGAGATGACTCCAAGTAGCAATCCCCTGTGTCTCCTAGAAAGCAAAACAAAAGTGTATTGGAATGCTTTCACGGGTGTCTTTCTGGGGTTCTCTGTTCCACACTGGAAAAACTATAGGCCAAAAGGCATCCTATTGGTGTGAAACTGTGTTAGCCTACATGGCTATGCTAGTCAGCCTCCCCATTGCTAGACACCATACCCAATACCCACAACTTAAAAAATGTGAGTTTTACTTTGGTTCATTTAGAGGGATTCAGCCTGTGGCTACCTGGATGTAAGGCCGAAGCATGACAGCGAAGACACTCTTGTCCATCACAGCAAAGATTCGTGTCGCAGGGTTGTTGCCAGTCAGCATTTCTGTGAGGGACACTAGAGCCGAGATCATTCATCGACGTCTTGTTCTACCGTTACTTAATTACCTGTACACGAGGCACATAAAACTCAAATGAAAATAACACATGTTGATTATTTTGCCTTTGGAAAACATAGTTTTGATGAAGAAATAATTTCTTATTTATCATATGCTAATATTGGTAATTTTAGCTCCAGGAAAATGAAGAAGTAAGTTGAATATTCAAATATCATAAATTAAATAAAGTAGACAAAATGCAGAAAAATGAATGAAAACAAAACAGTTATATTGGTGACTCTAAGGAAAGATTATTTATTGGGAAAGTATCTTAACTGTATTATTTATACTATGTGCAAAGTACAACTTAAAATCATGTCAAACTTCATAACATGTCATAAATAATTTGTTCTTGTTTGATTGTTTTATGAAAGGGATTTCTAGTAGGGTTATTATTTTCAGGAAATAGCAGTCTTTAATACCACACCCTTAAATTTCTTGAAATGAACCACTCAATTTACCTCTCATTTGACCTCATAACACATTTCCAATATTCACTAAAAATGTGTCACTGGAGTTGGAGATGTTTATTTCACACAAAGTAAAAATAAGGCACATATGATAGAGTTGTATGCCGAAGCCCATTGCTTGTGACTTTCCTTTCTCTTGAAAAGCTTTGGCCAGAAAAGCCAGCCCTCATAGCCTACTTGACCAAACAAGCGGCTGAAAACCTTCTATGTAGACAGAGTTAGAAGAGAATATATCTGTATTTTCCATGTCACAATTTTCTCATGTATGTACATGTACATATATATATATATATATATATATATATATATATATATATATATATATATATATATTTAATAGATTGAGAACTCATAAATCACTTTCTTAGGAGAGATTTTGAGATTAAGGACAAGGCTAGTAGAAAATAACATAAAATCACAATTTCAAACTGGGCCCTCTGCAGTAATCAAAATACAAAAACCCATTTCAAGGAATTCCAGATCACCAAAAGTATTCTAATTTTCTCAGACATGGCTTTTTTCATTTAAATTAGAAGCTTTGGTTTTTGTCTTCTTTGCCTGCCTAAATCCAGAAAACTTCTAAGGGAGTATAACCAGAGAGGCTCCAGTTATGTCCAGCACTCCCGGGGCACCTTTAGAAAGGCAAAATACAACTTGTTCTACCGGAAAGCACCTCCAACACATGGTCTCTGAGAGAACTTTGATCCTGTGCCTTCGATTCCTTCTGACTGCCAGAAATATTCTCTCTCTCCTTTTTCCTGCAGAGTCAACACAAAATATTAAACAGCCTGTCTGTGGTATCTAATTAACAAACTGACTGCAGAAGATCACTTACAACATAAAATATTAAATCATCCTAAAACTAATATTCTCCACACCTCATAAATTAAAATAAGCAAGAGACTGAAATGAAATAAAACTCTCATCTATATCATTCTGAGCCCATGCCCCGCTAAGAAGCTGTAATCCTTGAAGCATTTAACCATTTCAAAGAAAAAATATATGCATGATGCATGCACATCCAACCCCCCTCACATATACCAAACAATTTCCAAACGATTCCCCCACCCCAGTTTGTACTTCACAGGAGCAACCCTAACTTGAGAACTTAGTCTGCTATTCTCTTGATCTCATGTTTCACAAATCATTTTAAGTTCAGATAGGGAGCTCATCAGTTACGTGTCTCTCATTATAACTGCAATTCTTCTCCGTGGAGCTCAGTTCTGCTCTCATTGGCGCAGCGGCCGTCATTTGTCTGCTTTGTATATTTAGGGCATTATTTAACAGAAGCAGCAATCTGAAGAATGCAAGGGCTGTTTGATATTAACACAGAGAATGATTAATCAAAGAGTGTTTGGTCCTAATAGAGCATCAAGAGAGAGCTGAGGTCATTAGCAGGGCAAAACTGGGACATGAGCTTTGACTAAGAAAATGAGGTAGGCCAATACTTCGAGGATTTTAAAAATAAATAAATAAACGAGAAGCTTATGGCCATCCATTTCCAGAGCTTTTAGTTTAAAGGAAGACTGCATTAAGAGATCTGAAGAGAAGGTATGTTATTTCTAAAACTAGGGATCATTTTCTTTTATGGTAAAATAGGAAGCTATTTGCATCCAGGTAATAGCTGGTCTCCCTAGTGTCTCTAACAATAATTATTTCTTAATGATGGAATATTTAGGTTATTTCATATTTTAAATGAGAAATATCAACAGATGTAGAAGTAGGCATTGGATAGGAGACAGCACTTGGCTAATTAAAACTCTTACCCTAGAGAGACTTTCCTGGCACTCCAAGGTAAGGCCTGCTCTCTGCCAAAGAGACAGAGGTTTAATGTAATTAGTTAGACATCATTCCAAATTAGTTCCATTTTCTATGTTGTTTTGGCAGTGATACGCACCAAACATTTTCCCAATGTATGTTAAGGAAAGGGGGACTGAACACCCTAAGAATAAGCACAAATGCAATGATCTGAAATTTAGGTTTCCTTCAAACCATATCCTGAGTCAAAGGCCATTGGTTTCCACTGCTACAGTGACAATTAACCACAAACAGTGGCTTACGGTCACATTACTGTCTCATAATTCTATGGATCAGACACCAAGTGTCATCAGGGTATGTTTCTTTCCAGGAGCTTTAGGGAGTAACCCTTTTCTTGCTTCTAGAAGTTGATCACATTTGTTGACTCATGACCCGCTTTGTCCAGCTTCAAAGCTAGTAAGAGCCAGCCAGTACCTTCCTACAGTACCGTCTCTCTTGCAATCTCTTCTAATTCCTTCTTCCATTTTTATGAACATTTGTGATTATATTGGCTTGCCTGAAAATCTAGAAAAAATCTATTTTGAGGTCACTAATTAGTGACTTTAACTTACCTTTATCATGTGGCCTAGTCAAAGGTTCCGAAGATTATGACATATTTCCTCCTCCCCCTCCTTTTTCTCCTTCTCCTTCTCCTTCTCCTTCTCCTTCTCCTTCTCCTTCTCCTTCTCCTTCTCCCTCTCCTTCCATGATTGAGGCAGCAGTGTGTAGGTATCCCCCGCCAACTCAGAGGTTGTAGGAGAATTACAGCCAGGACAGAGGCCTGGAAGGTGTCAGTCAAGCTTGTGGTTTTGTGTGACAGACAAGAAGGGACCTTGCCCCCAGCAAGCCAGAACACTGAATTATTTGGTTGTGCAAACAGGGAAAGGCCTGCCTGCTGCTGGAAGACATTAGAGCTTAAGGACCTAGGACTGAAAGTCAGTGCTAGAGTTGTAGTCAGCAGCTTCCCAGACATACCCAGAAAGGCAACTTGGAAATACACTGTGATCTTTCTAAGGAGATAGTCTATTGACAAGCACACTTCAGAGAACTTAAGGACCTTCCTCACTAGTGACAAGTGAAGGAAGAGAGCCGGTAACAGAAGAAGGGAAGAGATTGTGGCACTCCCGAAAAATTGAGCCCAAAAATAACAGATCCCAAAAGCAGAGGTCTCATCCCTCCATCCCATAGCACAGGTGTGAGAAGACCCAGCTCACCTAGGTGAGTTTGCCAGGGGAAGGGGATCGTTATCGCCTTTGGACGTCAGACTATTCTGCCCTTGCTCAGTCCAACTTCGTAGGAGAGGAGAGAGCTCAGAGCAGAACAACTTTGCACTTGGGGACTCAGGAAAACAGAAAATTGGTCACCCCTCCTTGTCCACTGGCAAGTTCAAATATCTTGGATATAGAGACTTCCTATTCAAATAAAACAAGAAAACAAGTTTTAGTTTAGTTTAGTTTAGGTTTTTACTTTGGGCTCATTTCAATGATTTCCTTTTTTGTAGTTATATTGAACTTGTATTCTTTTCTAATATTGATATGTGAGGCTTTTTGTTTCTCCCTTTCTGTTTTTCTTTTGCTTCATTTTGTTTTTGTTGTATGTTAGCACATTTTCTTACTCACTTATGTAGCTCTCTGTGCCCTTTTTGAAAAGCCTTCCTATAGATTCTGGAGGCACACTCTATTATACCTAGAACTCTCCTTGTTTCTTCTAGCTTCTGTTTCTACTGCTTAAGTTTGTCAGCCTTCTTTTACTCTGAGGTGGAAGCTCTGTTTCGCTTTTCTATATCCTATGTATACATTTATGTTTTCTATCACACTTCCAAAGCAAACCCTGAGTTCCAGTCTGCTCTCTTGACCATGACCACTCTTATAATAGTGGAGCACTCTTATAATAGTAGGGTTACATATTGAAAACTCACAGCCAAGCAGTTTGACCTGTTGGAAGTTAAAAATTTTATGCTATTTAGTTAGATGTAAGTCATTGAGTTATATTTTTCTATATTTTCAGCATAATAATATAGTTTGGCCTTCAATAAGGTATTATGCAAAGATTCCATTAACAGTATAAATTACATTTCTAATGCTAAGAGTGAAATGCTTGTATGAGCTGATAACTTGTTATGATATGTCAATAGCTGGTTTGTATAAAGTTTTACCATTAACATTGATATCTGTCCCACTGTTAAAGAGGACATAGAATTTTAAACATATTAGGGGTTGATAACTTCTGGTGGTTTGGTTTAGCCTAGGAAGCAGTATTAAGGCCTATTTCATAAATGATGGAGATATAATATCAATACTAGTGGAACCATTTGATAAGTCAATATTAAGTTTATATAGACAGATGCATTGATGATGTAGACTGTCTCTTCCAATATCAAGGTAGAACAGCTGTAGTGTTAAGCTAGTCATTAGGTTCTGTCCATAATTTGTTAGTCATAGATTATAATACTATTGTAGCTCCTTATTCATATTGTTGATGGTGGCATAGATGGTGATACAGTTTCCAATATGTGTCAACAATTACCTTGATCTGAGGCAGTGATTTAACCTATTCTACTTTATTAGAAAGAGGAGACTGAGTAACCGGCAAAAGGTTGATCACTGCGAAGATCCTCCAAATTAACAGCTGAGTCAGCTAAAAATGGACATAAATATGAAAATCTGTATGGACTCAAGGAAATTCTAAGGAATGAAATAATTGAACAGATAAAATCTGCATGATAGAGGCAATGTCCACAGACACTGCCTGATCTACAATCTACAGCACTCAACGTATGAGAAAATGAAGCAATAAATCACCCACAAAAGTGCCTAACTCCCAAGAAGCAGAGATATCATCGGCCTTGAGGTAATGGAACCTATAGGAAGGTAAGTTAAAAAGCAAGTGGACTTAGTGGCCAAAGAGCTCAAACAAGATATGCTTAAATTAATGCAAGAGATGTTTAGCAAGTCCAAAGAGGACCTAATCAAACAAACGACAGACTTAGTAGAAGAAACCTTCCTGATTATAAAGAAGACACAAAGACAAGATAAATGAAGTAATGCAAGAAATGATGGAATTTCTCAGTAGAGAAGTAGAAAGACTAAAGTGATTCCAAGTTGAACTCCAGGATATGAAAAACTCACATGCAAACACGGAAAACTGGTTTGAACAATTTGAGGACAGGTTATTGGATCTTAAAGATAAGTAGGACAAATTGGACCATATGGTCAGAGGTGGCCAAAAACCAAAAAGACAAGAAAGAAACTGTATGCAATAGCTGAAAGATGATTCAAAGGGAAACAACCTCAGAGTTATGGGAGTGCAAGAGAAAGTGGAGCACAACATAAAAAGTATAGAGAATGGGTTCAATGAAAGAATAGCAAAAAATTTCTCAAATCTAGGAAAAGAAATTAACATGGAGTTACTGTAGGCACATTGAATACCAAGTAACTTTGACTAGCAAAGAGCTTCTTCATGATACATTATATAAAAATCACTGACAATCAATACAAAGAAAGAAGACTAAAAGCTGCAGTAGAGAAACAGAAAGTAACCTATAAAGATAAACTCATCAGAATAATTTCGGATTTCTCAACACAAACCCTAAAGTCTAGGAGGTTGTAGAGTAAAATCATTCAAGTGCTAAAAGAAAATAAGTGTCAACTTGGACTGTTATATTCAGCAAAATTATCCTTCAAAATACAGAGAGAAACTCCAATGTTTCATGATAAAAAAAAAAACACAAAGAAATCTATGGCCACTAGATCAGCATTGCGGAAAATACTTAAAGAAATCTTTGATGGAGATTAATAGCACAAACAATCCCAGAGAAAAGAAAAACAATACTGAAGTACCATAATGATGAAACAAGTATATGGCTGTAATAATGAATAATAGTCTCAATTCTTCTACCAAAAGACACAGACTGGGAGATTGGATCAAAAAACAAACGCCCAAATTTTATTACTTGCAAGAGACACACTTATCCAATCTGGAAAATAATACTTAAAATAAAAGGATAGAATTTAATACTTCATGCTACTGAACTCAGAAAACAAGCAGGAACAGCTACACTATTTTCAGACACAGCAGATTTCAAGCCAAAACCGCTAAGGAGAGGCAAAGACAGACGTTATGTACTGGTTAAAGGAACAACCAACAAGAGGAAGTAACAATTATCAATATATATGCACTCAACATTGGGGCATCCAATTTTATAAAACAAAAACTACTAAACACAAAGGGACAAATAGACTCTAATACATTTATAGTATGGGACTTCAATACCTCACTAGCACAGATAGGCAGGTCAGCTTGAGAAAATATTCACAAAGAAATATTAGAGCTAAATCACTCTGTATTAATTGGAGCTAACTGATATTTACAGAGTGTTCTACCCAACATCCACAGAATATACTTTTTTCTCAGCAGAACACGGAACATTTTCCTAAACAGACCACATCGCAGGCCATAAGCCATGTTTAAATAAATATAAAGGAATTGGAATGATTTATTGTATACTTTCAAACCATATTAGAATAAAACTAGCAATCAATACCAAAAGAAGGTATAAAAATTATGCAAATACATAAAGACAAAATAATATATTATTGAACTTCCTGGGTCACAGAAGAAATCAGGGAAGAAATGAAAAACTTCCTAGAGTCAAATGACAATGAAAGTACATCATACCAGAACCTGTGGAACAATGAAAGCAGTGAAGAGAATTATGGCTATGAATGCACACATTAAAAAAAATAGTAATCCCAAATAAACAACTTAATGATGCACCTCTAAGGATATAAGAGCAAATCCAAAAGTAGTAGAAGAAAAGAAATAATATAGGAGTAGAAATTTATGAAATTGAATCATGAATAATACAAAAGATAAAAAAGTTGAAAATTAGACTCTTTTAAAGAATAAATAAGGATGATAAACTTCTGGCTAAACTGAACAAATGAAGGAGAAAAATAACCCCTATCAGATGAACTTGGAAATGAAAAAGGGAAAATGACAACAGATACTGCTAAAATTCAGAGAATCATAAAGGACTATTTTGAAAAATTATACTTCAGAAAATTGCAGAATTTGGAAGAAATGAACAAATTCTTAGAATCACATAACTGCAAAATTGAGCCAAGAAAATATAGAAATTTTGACTAGGCCAATAACAAATATGGAAATTAAGGCAGTAATAAAGTCTCTACCTACAAAGAAAAGCCCATGACAGGACGGATTCACTGAAGAATTCTACCAGTACTCCAGAGAAGAGCTATCACCAACACTTCTCAAACTGTTTCATGAAAGTGAAAAAAAAAAAAAAAAAAAAAAAGACTATTGCCAAACTTGTTTCTGGAAGCCAGCATCACCTTGACACCAAAACCAAAGACTTAATGAGGAAAGAAAACTACAGGCCAATCTCCTAATGAACATAAATGCAAAAATCCTCAATAAGATAATGCTGAACTGAATTCAACAAATCATATAAAAAGATAATTCACCGTGAACAAGTTGGCTTCATCTCAAGGATGTAGGGAGAGTTCAACATACATAAATAAGCAAATGTAATACATTACATAATTTAAAACAAGGAAAATATCAGGTGATCTTCTCCATAGATGCAGAAAAAGACTGAAAAAATCCAAATCCATTGATGATAAAAAAGAAAACCTCTAAGGAAAACAGACATAGGAGGATGTTTCCTCAAACTGATAGAAATCATTTATGCCAAACCCGCTGCCAATGTTACACTAAATGGGGAAAAATTGAAAGCATTTCCTCTTAAGAGAGGAACAAGACCAGTCTATCCGTCCTCATGCCTCCTTTTCAATGTAGTTCTTGAAACCCTGGTCAGAGAAATCAAGTAAGAGAATTAAATAAAGGGAATGCATGTTAGAAAGGAGGAAGTTAAATTATCTTTATTCACGAATAACATGATTCTCAACATAGAAGAGCCAAAAATCTCCACCAAGAGACTTTTAGGACGAATTAACAAATTCAGCCAAGCTGCGAGATACAAAATTAATACAAACAAGTAACTATCATTCCTCTACACTAACAATGAACTTACTGAGAAAGAGCTGAGAAGAATAATTGCATTCTTAATAGCTTCTCAAAAAATTAACTATCTAGGAATAAACCTAATCAAGGAAGTGAAGGAGCCCTACAGTGAAAACTACATTATACTGGAAAACAGGAATTGAAGAGAAATTTAGAGAATGGAAGGACATCCCTGTTCCCGGAAGGCAGGACTATTATCGTCACAATGTCTATATTGCCAAAACTGATATACAGATTCAATGCAATTCCTATAAAAATACCACCAACACTTTTCACTAAACTAGAAAAATCAATCCTAAAATTTGTAAGAAACCAAAATAGACCCAGAATAGCTGAAGCGATCCTGAACAATAATAAAAAGCAGATGGTATCATGATTCCAGACATCAAGTTATATTACAACACAACAGTGATAAGAACCATACAGCTTTGGCATAAAAACAGACATGTAGACCAGTGGAACAGAACTGAGGATGCTGAGACAACTTCAAGTCCCCTCAGTCATCTGATCAGTGATAAAGGGACCAAAAAGTACAGTGGACACAGGATAGCCTCTTCAACAAACGGTACTGGGAGAACTTGTTACTCACACGCAGAAGAATGAACCTAGACCCCACCTACTGCCATGTACCAAAATCAAATCAAAATGGATCAAAGATCCAGATGTTAAAATGGAGACACTGAAACCCCCGGAAGACAAAAGAGGTAAAACTCTCGAAGATACATGCAGGGGCAAAGACTTTCTCAAGGGGATATCTAATGTTAAAGAAGTCACACCTGCAATTAACAAATGATACTACATCAGATTGAAAAGCTTCTGTACAGCAAAGGAAACAATCACCAGAATGAAAAGAGAACAGACAGAATGGGGAAAATATTACCACCTGCACTTCAGATAGGATGCTAACAACTAAAACATAAAAAGAATTAAAGAAAAATAAACCCCTCAAAATCAAAATCCCAAATTAAGATGAGCAACTAAAACGAACACACAGTTCTCAGAGGAAGAAGTACAAGTAACCAGGAAATGCATAAAAAACTTCAGTATCCTTAGCCATTAGAAAAAAAAGCATCTTACCCTCGTGAGAATGGCTTCTACCCGGAACTCAAAATGCAATGTGTGCTGGCTAGGGTGTCGAGAAAAAGGAACACTTTTACACAGCTGGTGGGACTGTAAATCGGTACAACCACTAGAAAAGCCATATGGAGATTTCTCAGAATACTGAAAGTAGACATGCCACTTGACCCAGTGTCACCTCTTCTGGATATCTTTCCAAAGACCTGAAAGCACCGCACAACAGAAAGGCATGCGTAGCCACGTTTATAGCAGCACAACCACAACAGCTACGTTGTGTAATATGTTAAAATGTCCATCCACAGACCGATGGACACAAAAATGTGATATATACGCACAATGGAGTACTAATCCGACAGAAAGACAGATTGGAGTCATTTGTTGGCAAATGGATACAACTGAAGACCATTATGCGCAGTGAAGTGAGTCAGAAAATTATGTATCACATGTTTTCTCTAATACAAGAAACTCAGAAACTGAGTAAATAATAGAGGTAAATGGGCTAGATGTTGGGAGTCAGGGGGAATAAGAGAGGAGGGGAACGGAAGGTGAAGTGGATGCCAAATATGTGACACAAAATTCTCAAGCTCAGTGTAACCCCTGTGTATCGCACATACGTACTAGCAAAAATGGGGGAGGAAGGGTACAGCCCATCACATGGGTTCCTAACAGTTCATCTGTCCTTCCCCCCAACACTCCGTACTTTCGATCTCTGTCTAAGTCAAGACACTGTTCGACCCCTGCCCTCAGCCTGGGCGCCTACTGGCCTACTGCCTGCGTCTTTCCCTGCGTTCCCTTCCACATTTGACCCCTGCTCTCTTTTTTGTACTTAGTCCACGCAGTGGAGCCAGGAGCCAAGCAGCGGCATAGAGCGCCCTCTGGGAAAGGTAGAGAAGAGGCTCTGAATTCTTTCTTTCTTTCTTTCTTTCTTTCTTTCTTTCTTTCTTTCTTTTTTAATTCTAGTGATTTGGTCCCGCGAGGGATCAGCTTGTTAATTGCTTTAGGAGGTAGAAAGGATCACTTGATAGATTGGACAGCTGAAGTTTAACCCAAAATCTGATTCCAAGGCTGTGCTCTTAAATACTACACTAGCTTAGGTATTAGTGACTCCCAGACCTAGGCATTACTTGCAAGTCATTTGGGGGTATTTGTTAAATGTGAGGATTCCTGTGTCCTTCCCCCCAGAGGCTCCAGTCTGTTTGTCAGTGGGGCTCAGAAACCTCAGCTGACTCTCACAAAGGTGACTGTAATACAGGTCAGACCAAGAACACACTTTGAGAAGCACTGCTAATAAATCCTTCACTCGCCAGGGTCACTTGGAACTTACGTGACATTGAACGTTCATGTGCACACAAGAGTTTACACTTTAGGATATAGTAGATGCTATTTCCTGTGTGGTATGGATTATACCCAGTTCTGGTCTCTATTGGTTCTGCATACATTACACTAGCAATAGAATATTCTTATTTAATCCTTTCACATGAGAAAATAATTTAGATTCTTTACTATGATTCAGAAATACTATGAAGGGGCACTGTGGAGTTGCAGGTTTAGAAAGTTATAAAAAGCTATTTGTGCCATTGGGCAATTTCTTTAAACATGAAGGTTTCTTTTGTACTGGAAATTTGGGTATATGTGCTTTTGTGTGGGGGGGGTGGGGGTGAGGTATAGCTAATAGTGCTGAAGGTTTTTGTTTCTAAATTGATATTCATATGTGGAAATTTTTCACTTATTCAAAGTAGTGTTGGCTCATCCTCCCTCAGAAGCATAGGGCAGTGATTTCACTGTGGATTCTTAGAATTGACTGAGTACTTGAGGCCAGGAAGACCTCAGAGACATCACAGAAGAACATGGCTAGGTGATGTGGCTCAGCAAAGGAGAGCTTCTTACTCCTTTCTCCCTATTCACACTTTTCTGGGCTCAGATTGGGGTACAAACAGGTCTTTCCACAGGGCCACCTTCCCTCATGCCTGTGAGAAAACTTCGTGGTGGCTCAGCCCTTCTCTGTCTTCCCCAACTTTCAATGACTCCTCTGTACCACTAAGTGGTGTCAGCAATGAAGGGTTAGGTGTGGAGCCTTTGGAGGCAGAAATGACGGGTTGGATCCCGGCTGTAGCACTTGCTAACTGGAGAAAACTTGGGCAAGCCTCCCTTCCTCCCCAGTAACCCTTTGGAGATGATAACTCACAGGATTTCTGTAAAAAATTAAAATCATTAAATAGTAAATTTTCATTCAACAATGGACAGCATAAATGAAGACAATTCCATACAATTATACTGCAACTGAAATATTCCTATTGCTTGTTGATGTCATTGTGTCAATGACTTTGTACGATGCATCACATATGTATCAGTAGTGCTGCTGGAATAAACTGACCTACTTCACAGCCAATTATATGAAAGTGTAGCACATGAAATTATGTACTGTACATAATACTTAATAAGGATAACAAACAATTGTCATTAGTATGTGTATTTGCTGTGATACACTTTTTATTGTTACTTTATAATACTCTTTTTACTTATAAAAACTCCTGTTATACCGCATGCTGTGTTATGCTGGCAGAACCCACCTGCATCACATGCTTACTGTGTCTCTGAGCTGCATAAAGAGGCTAAGTTGCGCGATTGGCTTACACCGTCTCAGTTTGTGTAGATGAACTGTGTTGTGTCCCTACGATGCACTTCTCTTAATATAACCCTATTGGTAAGCAATATATGAGAGTAAATATAAAGTTCTTGGCAAGATGCCCAAAATACAGAAAATGGCTCTGTGAATGGTAGCTCTACTAGGGTTAACTTACCAAGCTGTATCAACCATGCTAAATGCCATGAAAATGATAATTCTTATCCAAAACGTGTGTGAAGCACCCAGACTGGCTAAATTTTGCATTTCAACAGTGCGTTCACTAGATACGACCCTGCTCTAGGTATGGAAACATATTAACCAAGTCCTGAGCACTTTTTGATAATACTCTCTCCAAATGAGAAGGAAACAAAAGCACAAAGAAGTCAGGGAAACCGGCAAATATCCTGGCCTGTATACTCCAAACCAGAGAACAGACTACAGGTCTGCTTTACTCCTAAGTCCAGATTTTTGCCAATCACCATGACAGTTTTGTGACAGAGGATTTATCTTCTGCAGCTTTTAACATTTCCTACCTCCATCACCACCATAGGGCCTAGTTGCACTCCTCATAATGTAGAAATACACAACTTCCAATAAACTGAAAGTTTAGGTAATTAGGACGCCTTTAGTATTTGGGAAAAGTAGACATGAAGAGGAACCTTTGATTCATGTGGTGGTTTTGTTTATTTGCTCAAAGACTAAAGAAATAAATAAGTAGCCTCCAGAGACACGAGAGGTTCAAAGTTCTTGAAATATCCAGGAAACAATAAATAAGGATTTTTAAAATAAATTTTTGTCATTTAAAGTAGTCATTTACTGGGAGGGTGCCAAATTATACAAACATATCTGACTGTCCTTCAATAGAAAATGTAGAAATAGGCTTTGATATCTATCGCGGCCCTTGGCTAAAATTGGTGGAGGAGCGCCCAGTTCATCACTATGAGATAAAATGCTCTGCTCTCTGTTCACGTTCCGTAGCTTGAGACTTAGAGTTGAACTGTGAAGATTTACAACCTTCTGGTGCATCCAGCCTCGCTAAGGAAAGTCGGGGATTTCTTCTCTCTGTTTGCACCTGATCATCATCACCAAAAGTAGAGCATCAAAAGAAGAGATTAAAAAAGAAAGGAGGAAGGAAGAAGAGAATCCGGGAGAAGGCAACAAATAAACCAGAAGCATGGGGTTGAGGACACAACCATTCAGTTTTCCGAAGATATTTGCTCTTTTCTATTTTGCTAAGCAATGAATTTGGCAGAGGATGCAAACACAAGAGCTACGTCAGTGTGTGTGTGTGTGTGTGTGTGTGTGTGTGTGTGTGTGTGCGCGCGCACGCGCGTATGTGTTAATACCAGTAGCAAGTTTGTAGCTCTTATTGGAAAAGTCGGTACAGGTCAGCTGGATCCATTAGTAGGTGAATTAATTCGAGCTTCCAGGACAGACTTAATGAACTTAATTTCCACCCAAACTATCAGGCCTTGCCACACTCCTCCTCAGAATTTCAGGCCATGTGTGTGTGACAAACAACATGCAATTATATAAAGTAAATAATTTAAATTACATATAGGGTTTTCTATACAAGCGGTAAACTCTTTCGGCATCACAGTTTGGCGCTCTGCTGATCCTTTTCAGCCTCCCCAGTGCCTGTCAAGTTTCCAGAATAAATCGCAAGCAACAGGACATGCTTTGAAGAAGTTGTTCATTTTGCGTACATCTCACATATTTTTGGTTTCAGCAATTTTCCTTTCTGTAAACACATCCCATTTGACACCTAAATAGGCAATTAGGCATTCTGAGTCTTATCGAAGTTTTTCGCCCAGATGGGAACCCAGGGGTCTTCATCATGGGTTGATGGCAGTTTTCCTTGGATTTCTGTTTGCTAGAGATGGAGTTGTCTAAATGGGACCACGAATTGGCCCAACATTGTTTTGTGAATACCTGCAATGATGTTTGCACCTATGTACTATGGGGGTTTTTTTTGAAATTGCTTTAATTTACCAGATTCTTTAAGGTGTCTGGGAAATAAGGTTAAGGAACTTGAGTTCCGCAGTCTCGAATTCTCATTACTTACTCATTACTTGGTTCGGGACCACGGGGTTCTCAGTCTCTGACTTGCACTTGTTATCTGTAAGCCCACTCGTCCTCTTGATCCGTAACCACTTCCCTTCTTGGCAGCAGCCTCTGTTGGTTCTTCCAGCTTAGCACACTTATTTTCTTTTTTCGAGGTTTTTGGCTATGTGCTGAAAGACCCGTAGAGTCATGCAGGTTTAGAAAGCTACAATATACAATAAGAAAGTCTTTGGGGTCTTCTCCCTCTGCTGGTTGAGATGTCTGTGCCATGTATTTTTACAATACCAACTTTAAAACTGCAGAATTGGGTTCAACCTAGCCATATTACTGCAAAACTCATGTGAAGTCACTTTTCTCGAAGCGCTTCTTCATAAAGAATGAGAAGGCTCTTCTGTCCTTTCTTTAGAAGCCTCACCGCTGCCTTTGATCCCTGGGAAAGCCCCAGACCCCACTGGAGGGCGGAGCCAAGTCCCCCTGAGAATTTCCCTGATCTTCCTCCAGGTGTCACTACAGGCCTACGCATTTTCCTTCCCGCCCAGCCCCCTCCCTGTCCATTCATAAAGTGGAGGGTGATTTGTGATCCGACTCGCTGTGATGGTGGGGGAAACAGCCATGTTTGCTTGTCTCTGTGCTAGATTTGTTTTTGTAATTTCTTTTTACTTGAAGGTTTACCAGCTGCTTTATTGCCAGAGCGAGGCTTCCTTGCAGCCTCTTTTCTGTTTCCTACCCCCCTCTGCTCCCTCCTTTTTGTTCCTAGAGACAATCAGTGTCTCTGGTCCCAGCTGCCACTGCTGATTTTTCATTACAGTTTAATTTAAAACTGGGATTGGAATGGAAATGTCTTTTTGCCATTTGGGGTTTGCGAGGCCTGTGGTTTTATTGCCAAAGGCACAAATGTTAGTTACTACTGTTTTCCTAGAGTTGGCTCCGGAGGGGCTGGGGGAGAGGGAGGTGGCAGGGGTGTGGGAGGGTGGAAGAAGAGAGACAAACTGACCCAGCAGGAGTGGGAGGGGAACAGGAGGGGGATACCCCACTCTGAAGGCAGCATAGTTCTGCGCATTGTTTTGTCTGATGTTTTCGGGAATAGGAGTTGGGTCAGGAGGAGAAGGTGAGTGGCCTGTTTCCCCAAACGTCTCCCCAGATGTTGTCGCAAGTTAAACATTTGCCAACCCTGGAAGAGAGGAGGTAGAGGAAGGACCATCACAATTCAGGACCCCACTTCCGTAGAGAGGGTGCCTTTGTTTTTGAGTGACATGTCTGACTAGTCTGACTAGTCACTTGAATACAGCTGGCAGAGAGAACACCCAAAGGAGGGCCCAGTCATCTACTGATGCAGCCACAGAGGGAACAAGCTGTTTACGTGTTGTGTTATCACCTAAACGGAGACATTGAGCACTTTCTCCTTGCTTCTGCTGCCTGTGGGTTTCCATGCTTGGGCTCCAGGACTGGGGCTTACTCATGAGCCTTCCTCCTCAGTCAGGGAACTTAATTCAGCCACACTTTTAAATTTTTCTACATTCCCTTAGAAGTTGGTTAGTGACTTATCATAATGTTTGGATGAAAGCCAGTCTCCAAAATTAATGGCACGTTTACCAATGCGATTGTAAAATTAAGAGGAGGGAATAAACTTCCTTGGAAGTCACATTGCAGGAGAAGGTGTGGAGAGGCTGACGTTATTGGAACGCCTTCCTTTGAATATTTTGCATTTACATAGACGGCAGTTGATTCCCAGTTGTGGGGCGAAACTACAGAAGCCAGAATATCTCAACTGTCATGCTGAAAACAATTACTGTCTCCCCTCCCAGCAAGAACCTGGCTTCTCCTGGATACACCAGTTCTGTGTGTCAGAGTGAAGGCTCCATTATCTTTACAGATCATGCTGACTCCTTTCTCACACAGTGACGGTTCAGCTTCTTTCCAACTGGCCTCAGGCAGCGCTGGGATCGGCAGACCTGTCTCCCTCAGACACATCTCACTGTCACAGAGCAGCTCTGAGACTCGGAGCATGTTGCCGGGTGCTTCAGACCTCTGCTGCCAGCGTTCATGTTTTCCTTCTTTTGGCTGATCGGACGTTTTATCTGGAAGCACACACGCACATTTGAGCCAGGTTCCCTCTGCTCCTAAAGCCTCCCAGTCCACTCCTCCCTATTTTGGTTAGTGTTTTCCACGTCCCATCGGGAAAGGAGAGAAGTGGTTAGAGAGCCCAGAAAAGATTCCACAGACACACTTCCAAGACCTATTCTGTCTCTGCAATTCACAAAGATATTCTAGTGGCTGGAATTTCCTCACAGAAGCCATCCCACTGGCAAACACGGAGACATTTCTAAGTTCTCTAGTTCAGAGTTCACGACACACAAAAGGGGAAAGAAACAACAACACTGGAAGCCATGTTAGTACCGCCAGCTGTCCTGCCTCCTCTCCTACAACAACCAACAAGAGAAACAACAAATCTTTTCTCCATCCTGCCCCTGCCCCTTAATGAAGCCCAAAGCTTTAAAGAGCTGACTGATTTTGAAGAAAACATTACTATTATTATTATTTGCATTCATGCAATTTTCCTGGATGAAGAAAATTCCACAGCTTTCACTTCCGGTTGCTTGGCCCTCCTCCGTGGGTAAATTCAGTATCGGGCCGTAGGTGCTAGGGCAGGTCTGCCGTGCTGTGAGGGAGCAGGTTACATCTTCAAATGCCTTCGCCGAGATGCCACATGCTGCTGTCAGCTTCTCACAAAGCAAATCTTGCAGACCTTTTTCCTCCCACGTGTTTGCTGAGGGGAGTGCAAGGGGTGCCATGGATTGAGTATTATTGTCCTGTTTGACAGGGAAATGGGCATTTCTACAGGAATCTCTTTAGAAATCTCTTGGAAAATCTCATAAACCTACATTAGTGGCCACATATGGGATCCATTAACTCCTCATTTCTGCTTGTTCTTAGCAAATTTTTGTCTGGTGACAACATATGAACTTTGGGGTGTTTTTGTTTTGTTTTACACCATAGAGAACCCTGTTGACTAGCTTTAGTTTACAGAAAATATTTAGCGAAAAGCAGGCTGTGGTTGGGGTAAAATAACTAACTGCCAGCGGGACTTGGTGGAACATTTGGTTCC
This sequence comes from Ctenodactylus gundi, assembly GCA_004027205.1. Lineage (NCBI taxonomy): Eukaryota > Metazoa > Chordata > Mammalia > Rodentia > Ctenodactylidae > Ctenodactylus > Ctenodactylus gundi. Next base: position 833,175 of record PVKB01000292.1, on the reverse strand, counting down.
TGAGGAGGCAGGGGGACATTTTTCGCCTTTTCTCTTTGCAGAAACCTAGCGTTGCCAATGTTCTGGGAACACTTCTCCTTCTTTGGCAAAATTGTGTAAGGAATCTGGGCTTTCATCCCCTTCGTCTCCATCTCATCATGTAACTTGGGGGAAAAGGACTGGTCTTTGTGTCTAAATTTTTGTTCTCTGAATATAGGGCTAGACAGGAATGCTGTTTTTCACAAGACATGCCAATATTATCAGCTGATAAGGTGCTGAATATATTTGGAAGTAAAACTACACATGTATGAAACAGATTTGGAGAATGTTAGCTCAAAAAAAAAAAGAAGGGCCAAGAAATGTAGACAGATATTAGCTTTTCTTTTGGTGTTTTAAGTAATTAATAATATAAACTCAACAGTCAGTATTTTCACCCCTAGCCCCCATGAGGGGGCTTTAAACATTGCCTTTGATGTGACCCCCAATAGAGGGGACCCCACTGTTCAGGCCACTTTATAGTGGTAATATACTGTCTGGAAAAAACAGATGCCACAAAATTGCACAGATTGTGTCTCTAAGCATCTGAAACCCTAAAACTTCAGGGGGCCAAGGAAGGTCTCAACCTTTTGATATTTTTTTTCCTAGAGAAAAAAAAAAGCCTAAAGTATTAAATTGAAACGGGCGCTTCATTTCTTTCCTCCATTTCTCCCTTCACCCTGGGTGACCCACGTTAAGTTCCACTTAAATCGCAGCTAGACATGGGCTTGATGGGCTCAAGCCACCTTTTAGCTGTACGCCCCTCCCATAAATAGAAGATGAATAAAGATGTCAAACGTCATCCATATGATATCCTGGCACATATGGTGTCTGTGAAGGAGGAACTCCGATGAGGGTGGACGACAATGGCTTGCACGGAGCGGGGCCGCCTCACAGCACAGTGGGTTTCTGCCCATAAACACGAACAGTGGGGGTGGTGAACCAGCAGCCGGCAGATTCAGCCCTCAGTGTGTTTGCAGAAGGTCAGCAACTGGGCTGGTTTCAGGGTGGGCCACTTCTCTGAAGCCGTCATTGTCAAATTTTGGGCTAAGGTGGCTGTTTTCCAGGGCATGCAAAGTAAGGTGTGCCCTGCCCCCGACCAGATTTGACTCTTTATGTTCTAAATAAATATATGTGGATGCTGATTTAGGGGATTGTACTCTTAAGGTTTATTCACTTATCTTTGTCCCAACTAGGCAAAAAACCAAACCTAACAACAGGAAAGCAAGAAACGCACTGACAGATGCTGAGATTTCCTTCCCTGGAATACTCACGGCTATTTTTAGTTTGTTAATGTAAAATGCCATTGAGATGAAAAGTGAAGTGATCCGTTTCTAGAAGAAAAACCAGTTGAATCTTCATTAATAATTCCTGTAGAACGCTCCATGGGCCTTTATCTGACAGCCTGACAAGCTAAACTAAACAACAGAGATGATAGGAATGTAGAAGACATAATCTTAACACCAAACCTTCTGAAGATTTGGCTGTCATTTCACATTAAAGGCGAGGGGTAAAAACCTCCATGGAAACACAAAGCTTGCTGCTTGATTATAGTGATAAAATGTAATGGCGAAGAAAATGCTGGAATCAATGAGAGCACCTGGTGGTAGTGAGGAGGACTAAATGCCAACACCTTCTTTCCATGGCTAGGTGGTGATTTTTGAGAGAGAAAGGTGGGCAGGTGACATCAGATGCCTTGAATGATTCCTCCACTGGCTGGCAAATTTTCTTTATCAGTAACGATTTACCATGTGACAAATATCTGGCCAAGCATTGTCCAAAAGTAACTCGAAGAGCTTGTCTCTGTACATGAGTCTTCAGCAATTTATACTTCCTAATGTCTCTCACAGAGTGTCTTGGTCGATCATCGTGGCAATGCCAAGAGGCAGTCAGGTCAAACACCACCGAGCTATTTTACAAATGAGGAAATTACCTATCATTCAGAAATACCAAGGGACTTGTCCGGTATTAACAAGTTAGTAAATGTCTGAACTGAGACCAGATCCAGATGTGGTTTTTCCTTTATACCTGTGCTGGCAGTAACTTTATAAATAAAACAAGTACCAAAAGAAGCAGCAAAACCTGGAAAGTCTGATGTCCAACAAAGGCCAAGACCATCCAAAGTCAGGATTTGTGAGAAAGGGTTGAACCTAGCAGGAACAGAACAAAGTCACAGAGTATGGGGCGGCGATGGGGGCACATGTATGTCGCTTCTCCTCAAGGTGGAGTATCTTCTCACCATACGTTTAGCAAAATTCAAGTAGGGACTGCTTTGTTGGTATGGTGTAGTCACTCTTCTTGAGAACACAGTATAATCAGCAGGAATATATTAGCAGTAACACTTATAAAGCATTTCAAGTCAACTTGTATCCTAAGCCTTTTGTGCCAACTATACTCTCTGTGAGAAATGCTTAATACTACTTCCATTTTCTTGACGAGGAACTTAGAGCTTTATGTGATGGGGCTCTTCCATGGGAACAGCTGTGCAAGGAGGGTGGGAAGCATTACCAAAGTCTGTTTGGGCCAGGCTTTGAAATAGCCCAATAACACCTCAACCTACAGAACCTACAGATGAGAAGGAGAGAGAAAGAGACAGTGAGAGAGACAGAGGAGGGTGTACATGTGTGTGTGTAGCTGGGACGGGTACAGGCCAGGGAGGCATCTCTCCTCATCCTCTCTCACTTTATCCATACTTCCTGCTTACACCCTGTCATGTGTCCCCCTGTTAATAAGCCTCCAGCACTCTCAGAGCAAAGGTTGGCCTGCAGCCTTCTCCCCTTCCTGCTGCCTGTCAGGAGAGGAAATCACATCTCTCCGAGGGACCTGACACAAGGGGAACTGGATAGCACCAAAGGGTCAAGGGTAAGAATGCAGGGAACGGTGAGAAATCCCAGATAGTGTCCAGCCGGTGCTGGGCAGGAAAGGCTCCTTCACAAGGGCTTCTCCTGTTTGTGGTCTTTTGTTGTGCAGGAAAGAGAACCAGAGCAGATTTTTCTGTGGCTGTGTGGCACACACAGCCGCCCAGACTGCTGGAGAGCAAGTGGAAGTGTTAAGAAGGACAGATCCTAGATTGTGGGTGTGCTGATGTCCTGCATGCAAATAAACCACTAGATTCAGAGTGAAATTATGTGGAATGGGTTGAACAATATGGATTTACATATAATTTAGTGACCTGATAACCTAAATGACAAATCACATTGTGAAGGCAGTAGCAATGGCATACGATGGAAACTTTTCATGAGAAGGGCACGAGGTGAAATCCTCTGTTATGAAACTCATCAGACAGCTTCTTGTCAGTCCGTAACAGTCAGACTCGACGGCTGCATTGCCAAGCATCCGGCGTGAGGCACGCACCTCTCCCTCTCGTCTACCTCTCTTTGCTTTTGTTCTGCCACAAAGACTTAGCTTCGGCTGAGAGCACTCCTTCCCCACAAAGGTCACCGTGTCCTGACGTCAACCTCCTCTCCACCCATTTCGCTCAGAGTTCACTCAGACCTTCTGAGTTATGAGAGGATGTCCTGATACAGGCGGCAAAATGATGGACCGGGAAGTCATGGGGTTAAAGGTTTGGACATCGATTGTTTTGCTGGTGATGTTTCTAATTCCCATTAGCTTTCATTAAGAATTATGGGTATGGAGCACGAGGAGGAGGCACACTTATTAACAGAGTCTTTCTCTCCTCCCGGCAGTGAGTACTGTCATTTATTAACATTGCTGTGTGCTTCCAAAGCGTGTAATTGTGAAGAGCATAGAATCGTCAACTTAGAATGGGTATTAGAGATCATTTAGCCAACTCTCCCATGTTCAAGAAGAGGAAATAAGTCCTGCAAGGCTAATCACTCACTCTAGGAAGGTCACCGTGTCAGTGACAGAGCCAAGGGTACATCTGGAGTTTCTTACTCTCCCCTTACCTATGCTATACCGACAAATTAACAAACGTTAAATGGCTCCAAACACCTCAGGAGCCAGAATGTAATGTCAAATCTGTACTGCCTTTAGTATGTGTGGAAGTTGAGGCATATTTAGCAGCCAGAGGCTATGGCTAGACTATCTTTTAAAAATGCAAATTGCTATCTACTAAATAAAATGGGTGTAAGTTTGAGGAAGTTAGTTCAGCTGGAGCTAACAGGCAATAGTGTTAATTAGTCCAAGGGCACGGGTCCAATTTCCACAAGGGCCAATTAGCTTCGCACAATGGGAAAGAAAGACTGTTTCCTAGACTTGGACCATACCCCAAACCCCATCAGCCCCATCCTTGGGGAAGCCAGGTGAAGGGGTGAAAATGACGCAGCACAAAACCCCTCCCCTGCTGGCAAAGCAACGCAGGCCCTTCTCAGAGGATTTGTCTTCTACACTCAGGGCAGATGTTCTGTAAAAGTTTAATTAAGGGTGACAGGTGAGGCTTCCTTGGAGTACATTTTCACACTCGTTGTGAGATGGTAGCAGCAGGGATTTTTATTCCACTTTTGCAGATTAGGAGTTATGACCCAGAGAGACAAAAAATTATCTTTTTTTAAATTCCAAGATCAAGCAATGAGAGAACACTGATTTGAAATCTAAACCTAGATCTCCTGGACTTTCTGCTAAACTAGAAGCCGTGCTTCACAGACCCATCTGGAGCTCTGGCTGGATTGACACAAAAAGGAAAATAAAGGTATCTGAGTCACATCCGTGTCCAGGTGTTCCTCAGCTGGACTGGCAGCTTCTTTTTCCAAAGAAGAAAAAAAATGTAGTCACAATTGACTACAATTTCTTTTGGCAAAATACAAACAGACATAAGTGAGGGGTCCCGTATAGCCCTGCCTAAAAAGACCCCAGCCCTTTTTCACAAGTCAAAATCTGAGACACAACAGAGAGAAGGAAAGAGTGTTCACTGCTGAGAAAAGATGAACACTCCTGTGGAGACATATTATATAATATTTCCATATGTACAGAGACCTTTTGGGTCAACCATTTTCTTATATTCAGACCATGACCATCATGGTTTGGTGACCTCATTGTCCAGATAGCCTAATCCCTTACAGAATTAACCAAGTAAAGGATAGCAAGCGTAAGAAAGCCAAAAAGAGGCACTGAATGGCTACAGGCATTGAGCAGAGCCAAGCGACTAAGTAGTCACTTTAACCTCCAAAAGCAATAAGACCAAGGCACTTCACAATATTTCCCCAACTGAAGTAGGTCATAAACCCGGTAACAGAAACTGCAACTATTTTAACTTTGTGTTCTTTTTGACAAATTGAACAAATTAACCATTGTTCAAAAGGATTTTTTATGTTACTATTCAATTTAGCCAGCCCTGAGATTGAGTTCTATTTAATCCAAGAATTCCTGGCCATGATGTAGAGAGTTTGGGCAGCTCCTGTCTTGCCTAACATATTTTACTAAGTGTTTATGATTTGTGTGAGACTTATTCATAACTGAACAGAAAGCTGCCGGGAGAAACAGAATAGCTTCTCAATGGGCCCAGCGAGTCACTTTCACCTGTTCTTCTTCCTGATGTCACACATAGTCATTTGGGTGGGACTTTACATTAAGCTAGCAGTTTCTCCCATTGGGCACTTACCAGAGACTAATCTCATCTGGTTATTCAGTAGCAACATGATAAGGCTGAATTATAATCAAGAACTCATTGAGCAACACACTGTTGTTAGAGCTAAGCTGAAGAACAAAAAAGTTGTTGGAAGAGTCACAAGTATCATCTGGCCTAGCCCTCAACCTTTAAGTCCCAGTGTCTCTTCCACACTTCTGTTTGCAGTAAATGTACATCCCAAGGAATCTCATTACAGTTTTGAATAGTTCTATCTGTGACAAAAATTGTCCCTTATCTTAGGACATCTACTTCTCTTGTATCTTTGCTCTCTGGAGTCCAAAAGCATAGATTCAGTCTCTCCTTCACCCTAGAGACTATTATGTATTAGGATCTAGCTACCTTTAACTTACGAATTTCTTTGCCAATTTATTCAGTTTGCATTTTGTAGTGTGTGTCATATAGCAGACCCGTATCCTCCCTTAGGGAGTCTTCAGTGGATGTGTCTGCATGTCTTTTTTTAATCTAAAATCTCCTAATTTCTCCATTTGTCACAAAACATAGAAGCCTCCACAGTCTGGTTTGCCTTCTCCAAACTTCACAGTGAAGCGCTGTTACTAATGACAGTTATTGAGAATCTAGCATATGTTTGGTCCTGGGCTATATTCTATAATATTAGTAATTACTCTGTGAAACAAGTTATCAATCCAACACTGGCGACAAGGAACTCTGGTTCACAGAGATAGAGTGAGCAGGTCTTGGTTGGTACAGCTACGCTGGCCAACTATTCATCTCCTAGCACAAGTGTGTTCTTGTTAAGAGGCAATGTGTGGACTCAAAGACAAGGCTGAGTATCTACCTTGTTGGTCCCTTAAAGGACAAAAATAATTCGTAGTGTTAATCTTTCCTTTTGGACACTTCACTGTATCACTACAAAACATAGGAAAGCACATTGTTAGCTCACATACAATGACTTATTTGTCATAAATTTTTGAAAAGATTTTTAAAAGTCACTTTACTTTTGAAAAAGATATTTTTATGAAGAACAGCTCATTTAATTTATGATTGGCAATGATTTCTTGGCAAGCATTGTGCATAATTATGAATTCTTATAAAACAAGAAAATTTAACCTACAAATTGTTTTCAAATGTAATGAAATTTTATGAACATCGAATATAGCAAATAATGAAGTTAACATTGTGTTATATTTGTAGGTGTTTAATTAAGCTTTTATTAATTTCAACTTATCAGGTTTATATTATGGAAACAGTAAATCTTTTGAGGCCTTAAACCATTTTTATAGGCTGTTGAAAAGAATGCTGGCTGTAAGTGCTGTGCTGTGAGTGACTAAGTAGTTCTGGGTGAGTCACATTCTTGAGAGCCAGGACAGCCATGGTGAAGATGGCAGTAGCTTCTTTGCAGGGCATCTTGTTTGGCTGGTTTTTTTCAGGCCCACTATGATTTTGTCCACTCAATTTCCTACATATTGTAAAACAGATAAAGTTGTTGGACAAAAATCATTGTGTCTTGATTATCTCCACTCTCCACTTTCTCTCCACTTTTCTCTTTTCGTGGGAAGAGTAGTACCCTATCCATGGATCTATTTTAAAAATGCAACCGTACAATTTGGGCAAATATTATTTACCAAGATCCAGTTAGATTACTCCTTTTGATCTTGGATGAAAAGTTGCTTCATCTATGTATCTGGTCATATGTGGCCACCAAGGGAGGATGACTTATATTGGCTCTTGCTCAGTAGAAAACAGGAGAAAGGAAGGAGCCGGATAAATTTCTTTCTCTCTTCTTCTTCCGGAGAAGTCCCCTCTGGCAGATGAATGTTGAACATGCCTGTTTATGCTTCTTAATAACTTGTGAAGAGGGGCAAGCCTGAAAATGTGGTACATCATTTGGTTTGCATATTTCTTTCCTTCTATCTCTTCCTCCTTCACTTTCAACATGCTGAATTTTTGTGATTTAATTCTTGCCTCTAACCCCTACCTTCTAGAGAACCCAGTTAAGAGAAAGCCAAACAGTAAGTTATCATTTGTGGATTTGGCACTGAGTAGCTTTCTTTGGCTAGTCTTAAAACTGTATACTTCATTGTAAACCTTGAATTTTGCACGTATACATATCAATAAAGTGTGGGAAAAATACTCTATCCTGGTTGCCTTTCCGACTTCTGATTTTGCTTTGGGTTTTACTCTTGGTACATTGTTCCCATCTCACCCTTGGATATCACCTTTTGCAGGGTAAGTCTAGAAAATACTGAACCTCTTTTGACTAAATAACAAAGGCTGCTAAGCTAGATCTCCCTTCTTTTGCCTATATACAGAGTTCTGAGCCCAATTACAAGATCTTTTATTTATCCCACTTAAATATGATCCTTTTAGTCAGTTCATTATTCCTCTTGCCTGTCAAGAACATTTAGAATCCTGATAAAGTCATTTTCTATATTCTTCACATCTTTGCGTCATCCATAAATTTGACAAGACTTTTAATTTTCCCTCTCTTCACTGATGTTATTTTATGCTGCTGTGCTGAATGGGAAAACCCAGAGCAGTCTGCAGAAATCTCTGAAGGACTAATTCTCACCAGTTGAACCTATTTGCTTTGTTTTTTCTTACTGATTCAATTGTTCTTTGCATTCAGACCAGGCAACTAAATATTACTCATGAAGAGCACTTATTTTGGACATATCACAGTGTTAAATATTCTTGGGCCACAAGATAAATAAGATGGTAAGAATTTTTTTATTTAGAATTCCTCTCTTTTAAAGCAATGTAGACCTGTAGTAGAAATACTGTCAAAGAAGCCTGCCTCCTAGGCACCTCTCAGATCAGGCAGACCGGAGGCAAGATGGAGGGGGCTACCTGTGCCTTCCCCCTGGAATGCTGACACCGATCAAAGAGAGATACAGCTTAAGAGTGCTCTAAGAAATGACATAAACTTGTGAAAGAATCACTTTCTCCCACTGAAAATTGCGTTTATAAAGAAGGTGTGATTTTGGAAACCAAAATAGCCTCATTCCTAAGCACCTACCAGCCTTGACAAAAATGCTTTGCCAATTCACAAAGTCCTAGCGCGGTTGCAAATTACCCTGTCACAATAATTGTTTCCTGTTAACTTTTAAGGCCAAAGTGAGAGGTTTATTGAATGGCAAGAAGAGCATCTGGCATTTCTGGTTTAGTGGATGAAATTTCAGTAAATGTCAAGCGCACGTTTCTTAGAAGAAAAAGGAAAAAAATCAATAGGGAAGGAAAACTGTAAGAGAATAAAACCACTGGAAAATAATACTCCATATGTACTCTCAGAAGTATTGAAGAACTTTTTGTCATCCTTACCCTTTCAAACTGAACTTCCATTGTGGCTTAAGACAACTTCTAAGAAGTTGGTGCAAACTAACACTAAGGGTAGAAAGAGGATAAAACATAAAACTTTGAAAACGAAGTGGGAATAAAAGTCATATATCTAATCCTCTGGATAATTTAGTAGGAACCTTAGTCCAAGGCACAGAGAGAAACACAAGCCAACTTAAAAAGTGTCTTCACGGAAAAGTTAAAGTATCAATACCAGGTAAGTGAATTCCACAGACAGCCGTTAGTTCCTATTTAGGAGGAGGCCCAAGACCAGAATGCGAGCAGGCCCACCTTAACTCCCACATATGCCTCCCTCCACCTTTGCTTTTCCTTGTGGGAATTGTTTCAGTTGCACAGAATATTGCTAATTGTAAACCTCATTAGAAGCAGGCAGGGGTGACCACATGAACACATACATTTATTGATAACACACACGCACGCACAGAGTATGTACTTCATTAAAAAACTGTTAGACATTGAAAGCTTAAGCTGCCCCAGTGATGCCCGGACCATGACAGACTGCGTGGGAGAGAGGACCCTGAGTTGGACTTGGGGAGCTGGAGAGGTCAGGCACCAGGTCTCAGCGGCTGCCTAGTAGTTCCTGGCACGGTCCTCCTGGGTGGCAACTCAGCAGCATAATTTACCATTGGCAACCAGAGGGGAAAAAAACAGGAAAAAATTACACTGCAACTCAGATAAATCCCAAAGGATTTACGACTTCATCTTAATGCAGTATCACTGAAAAAAAAAGCCCCCATCTAGTTAACTGAAAGTAATTTAAAAAGCAATTTTAATCTTTACTTGCTCTCTGAAGGAACATTAAAGGAGATCCAACTCATAATCTACAGCCATCTATGGAAAATTTCACTTTCTTTTCTTTTTCAATTATTTTATACACTCGATGCGACGTTCCACACCCACAGCCTCTGGGGCATATCTCCCCCTAAAATCACTCACTCAACCTGCCAGGCCCCCTGATTCCCAGAAGCAACACCTGCACAACCTTTGTCTTTCTCCCTGGGGCCTCCAGATACACCTGCCTGTGAGTTGGGAGGATGCTGGAGACCCCACAACTCCCCACTGAAGGAGGCGCAGAGGTCCCTTTCCCACACATGGTTCTCTCAAGGTCCTCCCTTCACGTTGTCTTTTAAAATTTTTTGTTTTGCGGTAGTTTCCGATAAAATACAGGATATCCTTGTCTACTTGAACTTCTGGTAAGTGACAAATAAAACTTTCCAGTATCAATATAACCCTCGTGTCATTGGTCATTCATGTGCTTACTCTGAAAACGTATTCATTGTGTATCTGGATATTCAAGTTTAAGTGGATGCCTTTTATTTTTATTTTGTAAATCTGGCAACCATATCATTTTGGGGAACACGTCACTAAAAATTTTCGTGCACTCTAGGGAAACAAATAATCCTGCTTAGGTATTTTCAGAACTCTCTGGAAGACAGTGATCTTAACTTTCTGTTGATTGAGACACAGGATAGTATTTTGTATTGCCCTCGTGGACCTGAGCCATGTTGCTCCCATTTGGCCCTAAGATTCTACTTAGCAAAAATGAATTTACACACGTAAACTACATATGTATATAAATTATATTACAAGATTTCTGTCTAGGATTTTAGAATCTGCCCATATTATTGTATTTGATATGTGATAGACAGGGAAGGGAAGGATTTGTAACTTTGCCATGCTATGTATGTGCACAAAATACTCACAATCAATGTAAACTTTATGTATTGCACTTATACATTTCAATAAAATGGAGAAAGAGTAAAAAGAAAAATAATTTTTAAAAATGTAACAAAAATTTCCTGTGTTATCTTTAAAAATAGCTAAAACATATATAGGGAGTATTAGGCACGTATTAAGTTTTGTGAGACTGTAGTCAAATACCAACATGCAAATGGAGAGTCTTTTTTATTTTCTAGAGGAGTCACCTTGGAGGGTGATGCAAAAATGTTGCTCCAAATACGTTGGAACCCTCTCAAAGCACCTCCAGGACCCATTTCTGGTCTACCCATAGGAATCACTCTTTTTGTTTTATGGTCTCTCTCAGTTTTGTCCTTAGACTCTATTACCTAGCTGCATCTCCCGCTTTGCCCACCCTGTGTGGTTCTAAATGACTTTTGGCTACCTTCAAAAGGTCATATCTACCCTCCAAGGAGGAAGATTCACAACCATTGGGAATTCAGTGACATCTCAATTAACAAATCCCCTGGGAACAAAGCTCTTTTGTAATAAAGTGCCTGTATTAAAAATGAGATTAACTCCTTATAAATCGTACAGAACATAGAGGCCTGGGTATACCAAACAGATGAAAATGCTTCTGAAAGTGCTTCTGCTTGCCCGTGTTCTACTCAAAGAAAAGAAGAAAATCTGTTCACATACCAAATGGCGAGTCACTCTGCTTGAGCCTGCTCCCACTGGGGGTCTTTTACCACCTTTGCTTCCATGGAAATCTTCCTTTACTCCCACCTGGAACCTCAATTTCAGGTACCCCAATACTTTGCTCTTTCTTTAAAACCACAAAGAATTGATGATCTCTGATTCATCACTCGATTGCATTTTCTGGGAATGCATTTATTCAAAAATATTCATTCACAAGAAATTTCAATTGATGTGTTGCTTTAACCAGCAACTTGAATTATGGTTGATATTTCTCTCTCTCTCTCTCTTGATGCAGAAAAGCCAAGAATCAGTAGGCCTGATATGTATGTAGTTTAGGTCATGAGCACACGTCTGAAGTCATTTTCTCCTCCGGGGGGTTCATCCTGATTTGGAGGGGAGCACACAGAAGATCTGTTGTGCTTCATATTCCAGAGGCTCCAGTTGTTTCCCTGAGAAGGGGCAGAGTGAGGCAAGTTCATGTGGCAGGCAGCCTACTTTTCAGACTACCTGAGATTGGCACTGTCTTTACAATTTCATTATCTGAAGACTTCCCCTTCCACTTTATGGCACTGAGGAAAGTAAGTGCCCTAGGTGGCAGAGGCAAAAATGAAAAGTGTGCATTTGGGAAATATGCCCTCCTTTAATCAAAGTTCATAGCTGGTTCTTCTTCAAATACAGTGAAGTTTTCTTCCTCATTTACATCACTGATATCATGAAAGCCAACCTTAACCTCAGCGCAGTATATTCGCCTTCCCGCTCATATTCTTAGCCAAGTTCTGGGTAGCAACCTGAAAGGCTCGGTGCTCCATCACCTCAAAAACTTCTATACCGCTGAGAACACCCAGCATTTAGAAGTTTTAGAAAGTGACACGCAGGTGGTGATGGCAGATGCTTAAATGTGGTTCATTCTCCCATCTTCAGGGAGAGACGGAGGTGTTTCCGCCTTATTCATGTCTTTCTCTGGGCCATAAAAGCAGGAATAAGCAAAGCGATGATGCATTCTGATGATGAATAATAATGATGCAAAAGCAGCAATACCTGTCTTCAGATGTGATAGCAATTGCTTAGTCTTTTGTATGCAGATGAAGAGGAGGATTTTTATAGCAAGTCTGCTTTCAGGCCTAAATGCCCTCCTCCACTTCACCCCCACTCCCAAACACCCGCAGCAATTTAGGAGCTGCAAAGGTGACTTCCAAATTAGAATGTCACAGATGATGCAAAATTGGTTTTGTACTCCTGGCGAAATAATCCCAGTCATTTTAATTGGATGTATTTATATAATTGTTTGTAAGAGGAGACATTTGTTGAGTGTTAAAAAATGATCTGTGTTGAAATTGTGGGAAACAGAACACATGGTCATGTGTCTATTTTTCGATGAATAAAAAGTGATAAAAATAGAAACGAAAAAACAGTCACCTGCGAACAAAACGAATGGTATCTTTCTTTATCCTATGGAAGAAATGACGATGTTCATGAATCTGTATGCAGTTTCTACACAATCTTTTCATTCACTCTCACACCACTTATTTATTCAAGTGTCTTCAACACCTCTAGGAGATATATTCTGTACTGACTTCTCCAAAAGGTCTTCCTTGACATATTGAAATAGTTTGAGGGCTGAGATAGAAGTGCTGAGAAAAATACCTTCTCTACTCACTTCTCTGAAGGTCTCTTTCTCGGAATTTCCAATTTTTGGCTCTGAAGAATCTCTACTCCCTAGCAAACCATTTGTTTTGCAGTTTTATACTTAATAAACAGAAGGTGATCATAGTAAATTTAGCATGCATGAAAATCATCATCAAGGCGACAGATCTACTGCTTTGGCTGTAGTTGATATCCAATAAAATGAGAGAAAGTAATTTCTGCAGACCACGTGGCCAACTTGGCCTTGCAACTCTAGCAATGCAAGGCACTCAGGGAGGTGATGTCTAATATGACGAAGCATACTATAAAAAGAGGTTTTAGGGCTGAAGGTGTAACTCAGCTGTTAAGAGCCCTTGGTTAGCAAGTATGGGGCCCTTGTTTGATTCCCCAGCATTACATAGGCTGGCATGGTAGCACATGACATGCCTATAGAAAATAAATGGGTAAGTAGAAAATAAAGACCTGTACCACTGGGCCTGTCCCAGAAAACATCTTTTTTAAAAAGAACTTTTGTAAATTAATAACTGATGTGGATTTTTAATAGATCTCTAAAGAAAAAGTGATAAAAATGAGATTGACATAACATCTTTTGTCTACAGAAAAAACATTAAAGTTTTGAATATGGATGTTAGGTGTGCTAATATTTGTTCTGAAAGAAGATGTGGTGAAAAGTAACTAGTCATACTTGAAGCAAGAGACCAAGAAGGCAGCATTCTAAGAAAAGAAGATTGTTCTAGAGAGAAAACACCAAGAGGACTTGTTTAAGGATTCAAGGGGTAAGAGTAAAAGTCAGGGGAAGAATTATCTGGGGAGCTTACCAGAGTGCTATGGCCACAGGAAAGGGAAAGCTAATTTAAGGTAAAGAAAGAGTTAAAGGAAACTAGAACCATGGAGTCAGTGTTACTGTGCATGGTTCATATACCTGGAGATCTTTTTCCACAATAGTAGGGTTGAGCTTTTTTGTTGCTGCTGTTATTCTGTTTTTCTGGTTCCAAATAGCAAGCAGAATGGTTGTCATGCAGTCAACCAAGAGATCTACAGAATGTGAAGTTGAGCTGTAAGTGTCGTCCTTGGGAGACAGACATTAACTGCAGATAAATCACCAAGACATATTTACATTGGGAGCTATCTTGCACCTCTGATACCTTTAATGTCCTGTAAGGGAGCCTGGTTTCTTCTAGTCTTGGCTCTGCCATACAACCTTTGTCAAGTGGCTTAAATCCACTGGAATCATGTTCTCCTGCTCTCTAAAACAGGAAGGAGTTTTCTAACTCTGCCCATAGTGTTTCAAAAGAGCATTTAATAGGTAGGTCCCCCTGAGTGGCTAATGAGTAGAAAGTAAGAGTAAGGCTCCACTGGTGACCCCTCCAGGAGTACCTTATTCATCTTTAGTCAGTTGTATATAGTGTGGGTCGTGATATGATTTCTTCTTATAAACGTTCTTTTGACTTAGAAAGATTTGAGAACCACTACTAAGAAGAAACTCTTTAAAGTTCTAATTGCTATAAATTTGTACAGTTCTATGGGAATATCCCACAACATATAGATCCTCCTTGTGCCAAGATGAACCCTGAGGTGTGAGAAAATGCCCAGAATCTATGGCCACAAAGATGCCAAGGAACAGTCATATACTTGATGGGAAGCGCTAATCAGCACTCACTGTTTCCATACCAGAGCTGGCTATCGAGGCTGGAAGCTGTGGTATCAGATGGAAGTGATCTGGGGAATGATCCATGTGAATTCAGGGTCAGATTTGCTGGCTGTTGGCTGAACAACTTGGTGTGTCCTCCTGTGTCTCTCGTGTACCTCCAGCATGCCAGCCTGGTCATATTTTTAGGTCAGGGACTAGAAAGCAAATGGAGAAACACAAGGCTCTTTCAAGTCTCTGATCATGTTGAGTCCATGATCATTCCATTGGTCAAAAGTCATATAGTGTCAGTGTGGCTGCAGGGAGGTTATTAGTACTTTTAGTGTACCACAGAGAAAACGTAAGTACTATTTCTAAAGGAGGCCACATAGATTGGGCTACAGAATGGGGACTGATCAGGGATCAGCGGTCAGGGTATTGGTGTTCTGACCTACTAGAATAGAGGAATCATTGCTAGCACGTCTGTAAGCAGAGCATGTGAATATGAAGGAAATCACTCTTATAATTGTAATGATCTTAAAATCCTTTTATTTCATTTTTGCTAAATCACTCTTGTAGTCTTTTTAAGATTTCCCACTCGGTACCAGTGAGATCATATTATTTATGCATCTGAGGATGAAAATGCTCATGCAAAGCCTACAGAGAGAATTATTTTGACTGTTCAGTGGTGTCAAGCTCTCTGTGCACATGAGTGCAGGATGGTAGTATGTGTGAGATGATGTACTCTTAGCCCCTCAGGTGTAAACCTGCAGCCAACAAAACACAAGGCCAGAACCATCCTCTACTAAAGCAAAGAAATGGTGGCCTGTGCCAATGGGGTATAAGCTGCCAACATTTGATGGTAACTTTGGTTGTGTACACTTGTCCTCACCTGCTAAGTTTAGAATCTTGCTTAAAAGTCTGCCAAGCATCCCCAACAATGGACTCCCCGCCCCCATTTTATTGATATGTATAAATGCAGAATTTAAGGTTTACAATGAAGTTGAACATTTTGCGCACATATGTATCTTGTCAAGATGACAAGGACTTTCCCACTCTCCTTTTGTCCCTCCCCCTACCCATCCCTCGCTACCCCCCTGGTTCACTTTGTGTTTTGTTTTGAGTTCCATGAGATGGTTGTGATCTGGGTTTTTCATATCAGAGACACCATTCGATGTTTCATCTTCTGCTTCTGACTCACTTCACTGAGCATGATGTTCTCAAGTTTCTTCCATTTGCCTGCAAAAGCCTCCACGCTGCTGGATTTTATAGATGCATAGTATTCCATTGTGTATAAATACCACAGTTTGTGTATCCACTGGTCTGTTGATGGGTATTTTGGTGACTTCCATATTTTAGCTATTGTTAGTTGTGCTGCTATAAACATGGGTATACATATATCTCTGTTATGTGTTGTTTTGGCCTCTTTTGGGTATATTCCCAAGAGGGATGTAACTGGATTGAAGGCGATATTTATTTCTAGTCTTTTAAGAGATCTCCATACTGCTTTCCAAAGCAGTTGTATGAATTTATGTTCCCACCAGCAGTGCAGGAGGGTTCCTTTCTCCCTGCAGCCAAGCCAGCACTGAGTACTACTTGACTTGTTGATATAGGCCATTCTCTGTGGAGTGAGATGGTATTTTAGCGTTGTTTTGATTTGCATTTCTCTTGTGGCTAGAGATGTTGAACATCTTTTCATGTACCTATTGACCGACAGTGGACTTTTTAATGCAGTTGGAAACTCCGCAGGCATGGCAGAGACCGGCCATTGATTTAGCACTGGGCCGGTGGAGCACAGTCCTCTGTGAATCCTGCTCCGCATTTGGAGGTGAAAGCTGGGGTTTCTTCAAGCTGCACCTGAAACATGAGTTTTAGAAGGAGCAATGTTCTGTGGGGGACCCTGAATGAACTTTTATAACACGCAAAAACAAGAAACAAAAGAACTAAACAAACTGGTCGCCTCGACGCTTACCTTCAACTTAAATAGTCTAACCCAGATACCTTCATGGGTCACGGGCTCACCGTCCAAAGGGTGGGAAAGGGGGCAGCGACACTGCAAAGACAAAAGCACGCTGGTACGCTGCTCCCGGGTTGTCTTAGGCCAGGCATAAACGAAGGTAGTTATTTCTCCAGACGGGTGCCTGTCAAGCTTTCTCCCCAAGAAATGTCATTTGGGGTGTCACATCCAATTCCAGAGATGTCAGGTAACAGACTGTAAAATGTTGCTGGGCTACCCACCTCAATAAGAAAACCATGTCCCGGCCACTGTGATGAGTCTGACCTTGTCACGGACGTGCAGCAAGGCAGCCGCTCAACAGCAGCTTCCATTTCTGCTTCTCTTTTGAGTTTCTGAGTGACAACTATGGTCAGATGAAGGTGGAAAGAGAACAAAAACACGAACAGAGTGGTTTCCAATACATTTTTTTTTCTTGTCTCGGGGCGAAAAATTACAACATTATGTCATTTTCGTGATGTGCTCATCAACGGGAGTGAAAACCTCATTTGTTGTCTTTTGGTCTGATGGAAAACCAGGGTTTAGGGAATTCAGCAGGGCTGTCAGCATTCTTCGCTGTCAAGAAAAACAGCATAAAGGAAGGAGCACGAACCAAGGGCCAATGAGAGGTGCTTGGTCCTGGCGCCCGTTCTGACTGCAGAAACCCACATCAAGATCTCTCGCCCCTTCCTCGGTATTCCAGTCCAATTTGCAATGCTGTTTATCAGGTTCCCATGCAGACAGGATGTAAATATGCCACTTAAATCTGCAAATACAATAATGAAAACTGATATTTGCAATTGTATCTGTGTGGCCCCACTGACTCAAAACTAAATGGATTTTCAACCTAATATTGCTAAATGAATCCTTGAAAATATGAGGGCCATTACAGCAAAAGAGTGGCATCGCTTGTCACATGCTGACATTCCAGGGATGTCTCTGTCATTGTGCCTGATTGAAATATTTTGGTTTGCCTCCTGAAATTGCCTTGCCATTGCTTTACCCATACCTTTTGTGCTGGGGAAGTCTGTGCCACGTTCTCTCCATTTGGTCTGCCCTGGAGCACAGCTGTTGTGCTTCCCAAAGAGAAGGTTCCGGGGGTGGAGGGAGACCGTGGACACGCCCTCTCCCCTCTGTGACCCAAATATTTTCCTGTGAGTGGCTTCCATCAGCTTCTTCCTTACTGGAAGGTGTTCAAAGCCTATTCTGTCATTAGCACAGAAAGGGTGGGACCTTCTGTAATCCCCACCTCCTCCTGACCCTTGCTCAATGTGGTGCCCTCCCCACAGAAGCATCATCCTGGCAGTAAAAGTCATTGAGGCTCGAGTAAATCTTTACTGGATTTCTACCATCGGTTTTGTTTCCTGTCACAAATTCCTCAGACCTCTTCCTTTTTCTCATCAGTGCACACAGATGCTCTCCAGTCTTCCCTACCCCTCCCTCTCGGACTCAGCTCTTGCTGCAGAGCGCCTTGCCTTCCAGCCCTCACCCCACCACAGCCACTACCCACACTGTATGACACAGAAGCCCCTGGGCTGCCCAGAGAATGACAAATCCCCTTCTCAATTGAGAGAAGAGAAGAAAGAGGGAATCTCCACGAGTGACGGTCACTTCGCTTGTTTTTCTAAAATCTCCATTACGCTTCTGAATCTCAGTCTTCTCATCTGTAGAGAGGGTATAGTCGCACTAAGTCCTATATCTCAAAGTTACTACCAGAACTCAATATGAAGGACAAGCCAAGTAGTACAGTGAAGCTGGTCTCCTTCCCCTACTCCTACTGGCACTTATGACAGTGTCTTCTTTTATCATGGTAACTCCTCTTCCTGTGGATGAGATAATTACCGGTGCACTTGCTCATATTCTGACAAAATAACTGTCCTCAACACAAATCATAGCACATTCTGTTATGTACCTTTACCATCTGGGGTGGGGGTGGAAAACAGTATTTTACACTTTCTACCATTTCCTACAATACCCATCACAATGCTAGTAATGTGTTTAATGCTCAAGGTTTCCCCTGATCATCTGGACTATGACATGGGCTGCACTTCTCCCACTTCCCAGATAATCTTTTTTTTCCTTCCCCCCCTCCACCCGCCCCATTTTATTGATACATATACGTGCAAAATTTGAGGTTTACAAAGGAGTTGAGCCTTTTATGCACATACGTATCTTGTCAAGGTGACAAGGGCTTTCCCACTCTCCTTTTTTTCTCTCTTCCTACCCTCAGGTCCCTCCCTCCTCCCCAACCCGACCCCCCAGTTTCACTTTGTTTTTCGTTTTAAGTTCCATAGGAGTTCTGCTCCAGATAATCTTGTTATATCTGGCAGGACATCCCTACAAACTCCAGAAAACAATAGGGTGTAGATAATGAGGACACTGCTCAAGTAACACTTCCCATTGACTGAGATTTAGCATTACTCCAGTGTCGGAGAAAGACTTTTCTTCAGTTACTTTTCCAGCAACAAATGTACCTTTTGGTGGTCTAGGCAAGTAATGTCGCAGTGAAACTTGGCGAAGATTTCTGTGATCACCTATAACATATAAATGATTCAGATAGGAAGAAAATATTAATTTCCTTTAGAAGAAGTTTTTGCTCAGTGGAGTTACCTATTTCTTCTGATAGAGTTAAACTGTAACAATAGCTTGGCCCACCCATTCATCACTCTTTGTGCTAAAAACCTCATGATTTTCCAGGTAAATGAAGGATTCTGCTTTATGAGTCTTGTTTAAAAGTTAGCACAGACTTCAAAAGCTTTGCAAAATTAATCCTTTTCGTGCATAAATCTACTACATAAGTGTTTTTTCTTTGTTTATGAAAAAGCATGCTTTGGCAAGCTCCACAACAACTTCAATAGGTTTCTATTCTGTATTGAGTTTTCCTTCTATGTAACCTTCAAAATGGAGAGAAGGTCTGACTATTCACTATCTGCCACGAACTTTTCACCTCCTGTATTTTTTAAGCAATTACTTCTCATGTTGTTATTGTTATTGTTTTCTTTCTTTAAAAAAGAAAATAAAGCAACTGAATGACGAATCCTTGGAATATAACACGGTCACAAATTGAAATCAGATGTAGCCATCACAGGAAAAATTCCATTTTCCTAGTCATTTTTGCCTCTTGTTCTAGAGAGAATTTGCCAGCTGATAGAAAGGGCCAATGAGAGGGAAGTGGGTGGGAACCATTTCAGTTTCCTCCTCAAATCGGAGGGTGGCTTAGACAGTCCCTGCAAGGTCTCTGAGGTAGGTTGCCAAACACTTCTAAAAGCATAAATGAAGCTGTCTCATGGGCCACTTCCCAGTACTTTTTTCCACACATCCCACCAAAAATTTTTAAAAAGTTAAGATTCTTGGTTTCTATGATAACTCAGTCTAGAAAAATGATCCTATGAAAACAGTATCAAATGTCATTTTACGTGTATTTTTCTAATACATAAGTGATACGTGGTGAAGTTAAAGGCTAAGGAAATACAAAAGAAAATCACTTTATTTGGAGTATCTAGATTCAGTCATTAACTCTGACATACCTCTTTGCTGTGTGTATATGTATGCACATCTGCATATATTCAGCTTTAACTTTAATTTGATTAAATTTTCACCTAAATATAAACAAACAAAAAAAAAAAACTGGTTGAAATTGCGTTGCTTTTTCTCTCCCCAACACTATTCTTAACTCTGTTCCACAAACTGGAGGAAGCAAGAGGTCTTCAAAGGGATGTTTTCAGGGTCCGGGTAATGTTCGAGGTTCTTGCAGCCAGAATTTTGAATACCGAGAAACAAAGAAAAGAATAGAAGGCAGCCAAGGGTAGGAAAAAATGGCTGAAGAAGCAGCTGTGTTTTTGAAGTGAGTAGAAGAAGGAAGGAAAGAGCCTATCACAGGGAAGGCTTATTCAAAGACAGTGGTCTCCGCTCGATGGGCAGAGTGCCAAGAAGCGGTAATAAAGGAGCCGTGTAGGGCTGCCACATAATACTCTAGAAATACATTTTCCAATTAGTTGTAAGTGTTTATTCATCAAGACATAGCACAAGGCTTATGGTAACTGAATTGTACAAGCAGCTGTAATTGGCAATTGAGGAGCATCAATGCAAATGTTTTGATGCCTAATCCTGAAATTACTCGTGTTCCAGATTCCTGCTGAATGGTCCCTCTGTCCTGGAGGGTATCCATGGGTTGCCGGGGCCACAGGTTTGGGCCCTTTCTGTGCAATCAGCATTAAATTAGGTCCATCGTGCATACCTCGCCCTTTCTGCTGATTGACTTGAAGAAGAGAAGCGGAAGCACATTGCAAAATGTTCTTCCAGCAACTGTTTTGTTAAGCCTGAGTGGGCTCTTGCAGGGATGGCCACCTTAAATAGGTTTTCCAGATATTCGGGGACACGAAGGCCACATTAGAAGCTGTTGCCCCTTCTAGCTTGCAGCCAGAAGCTCAGCTAGACATGTCACAAATGGCCACCCTGGCCTGGACCACAAGGGAGGCCTCGTGACAGCTCCTAATAGCTTGGTTTTGGTACTACATCACATTTGACTTCGGATCATTAATCTAGGACAAGCTTCAAGATAGATAAGAAGCTCTGGTGAAAAGAATGATCCCAAAGGATGTTTTTTGACCTTTTCAAAAGAAAGCCATCAGGCCTGGCAAGTTTTCAAGTAAAAAAAAAAAATTATTTTGCACTTTTTAGTAGCAAAGATTGAGCCACAAATGATTACTTAAAAGGGTCTCCTCCTCTATTCTCCAAAGTTTCCAGGTATTTAATGTGAGATCATGGTGACAATTAAATAAATTTCCACTGAAGTCCTCCAAAGTAATGCTTACATAGCTCCCTCAAGCAGAGTTTTTGGACTAATAAGGAACTAGCAGCTTATCTGAGAGTACACAGCAAGCAGAAAAACAGAATTATGGGTCAAGAAAAAATAACTTGTATCAGAATTACCTCTTCTCACAGACTTGAAAGCCAAGTGTATAAGAAAAAGTCTTATTTATAGTGAGAAGAAGAGTATGGCCAAAATTAGGCTGCAAAAATAGCTTTCTAATGGCATTATTTGACTCTTGATGAAAGAGCTATATTAAGTAGATATTTACTTCGTCCATACTTGTCATTTACCAAGGCCAATAGGAACCACAGATTCTGGTACACAAAGTTCATAATTTATAAATGATTATAGATGTAATAACCTAAGCATTCTGCTTATAGTCTGAAAACAGAAGCTAAATTATCACCCCTTTGTTTTTGCTGGTGTCTAATCCATGTAATGAAATGTGACTCTCCTTGGAGGCCGTAGACCATTGTCGTTCCTCACCACTGAAGCACAGCCCAGCAGGCATTCTGTTGCTTGTGTGTCCCAACAGCTGCCTCAGCTGCCAGGTAGAGGCCATCCAATCCCTTTTCTCAAGCATTACTGAGTGCCTTTTGTGTTCTCAGCACATGCAGCCGAGAAGATCACTGTGGAACTGCAAGGTCAAAGAATTAGAAAGGTAAGTCCTGTAGGGTGCCTTGTGCTGGTCACCTGGCCATGTAACTGGTCAGGAAGAACCAGAGCCACTCACACAAGCCGTCAGCACACCTTCCTGTGAAGCACCAGGGAGTGCATGCTGGGCAAGGCACATTGCAAGCAGATGGTTGGCTGAGAACTCACAGC
Organism: Ctenodactylus gundi; assembly: GCA_004027205.1. Lineage (NCBI taxonomy): Eukaryota > Metazoa > Chordata > Mammalia > Rodentia > Ctenodactylidae > Ctenodactylus > Ctenodactylus gundi. Next base: position 810,977 of record PVKB01000292.1, on the reverse strand, counting down.
CCTCCAGGCAGCCTGAGCATCTGCCATAGCTGAGAATCAAGCGGGCGAAAGTGAGCTGTGGTAAGACTGGGACATACAAAGCTAGGGACTGTTCTCGGAGGCAGTTGGGTTGAGGACTCCGGAAGATCTGATACTTTTTGTTTGTTTGTTTGTTTGTTTTGTTTTTGAGACAGGGTCTCACTCTGTGGTCCAGTGGTCCTGAATTCACTTCAGAGCCCAGGCTGGCCTTGGACTCAAGGCAATCCTCCTGTCTCAGCCTCCCGAGTGCTGGGATTACAGGCATGCGCCACCACACCCAGCTTATGTGGTGCTGGGGAATCAGCCTCGGGTACTTAGCACTTGGCTTAGTGCTCGATCAAGCGCTTTTAACCACTGAGCCATTCCTCCAGCCCCAATCTGATACTTTTTAAGTTAACACATTCTGGCCAAAGAACTGGGTTAGTGATGCTCTGTATTACCATGGCTGCTGGGTTTCAGAAGTCCTCATCAGTACAGACCACCTACTCCCCAGTTGTCTGTTGTGAGGGTAACGTTCTTTGCAAGCACTGGCACACAGACTTCCTGGAGATCCCAAGCATGGCTGGCCTCTTAAGCATGTGGTCAATGCCCAAGGCTCTGTGACTCTTGGTTTAATGACTTATTGTTGTTACTGTGGAATTCTTAATGGTTTTTGTGGAAGAACACTCACATTTTTATTTTTCCCTGGGCCTCATAGCCCTGAATTCATGCCTGCCCGTCAGGCTAGCCCTTCAGCTACTCTTCCTAGAGTCTGACTTTATTTTCCTCACTAGGAGAAACCTGCCAGAGTTACATGAAGCCAGAAGCTTTTCTTGAGATACTCAGAGTATCCAAAGAAAGCCACATCGGGGTTCTCCTGAGATGGAAGAAGTCCCTTGGACAGAATGCAAGCTGCTTATCATAACTGGGATCTATTGATTTGAAGGTCAAGCCAGTTGCCTTGCTAATTAACTGGGTAAATGTTCTTTTTTCCCCCCCTCCATATGGGTCTAAACTTTTCTCTCATAAGGGAGAAAAAAATCAAGATTTGTCCTTCGGAAGTACGTTAGTTAGCCTTCTACTGTGAACACAAATAGCTGAGATCTTCACCCTACTAAAGGAGGAGGTTTGCTTTGGTTCTCAGTTTTAGACGTGTCAGTCGCTGATCTGTTCGCCCCATTGCTTTTGGGCCTGTGGTGAGGCAGCGCTTTGAGGCAGGAGTGTGTGGTCGGGCAGAGCAGCTCAGCTCATGGTCAGGGAGCAAGTCAGAAGGGGAAAAAGAGGACTGAAGGTCCCACCGTGTCCTTTTAGGACACTTTGCTAAAGAACTCCAACAAGGCTGTACTCTTCAAGGTTCTATCACCTCCAAGTCCCATCCGGGAGACAAAGCCATTAACACATGGACCTTTAAACTACACCTGAAAGTAAGTTTACTGTAATAGGTCAACCAATATGTGACCAGCAGTCCTGTAGCCTGTGAAAATATTGAAAAGGTCTCCAGGGCACATAGGGCGACTGAATCTTATAGATCAGGAGCTTAGGGGATCCCAGAAGCTACAAAGTTAGATAGCAAGCATACTAACCCCTCGAGGATAGGCCTAGGACAAAATTCAGCACAAGCCTCCTGGGCTCCGGCTTTAGAGTGTTATTAGGGGAGGAGACCTAGTGGCTGGGAGGTGGCTTTTTCGATAAGACTTCAGGGAAAGTCTAAGTTAACTGAAACACCATCCTTCAGCATTCTTGTTTTGTAATTCCTTTCTAAAACTGTCCTTGGTATTTAAAGTCTACATAAGGAGACATTATTTGTTCTATTGGTTTATGAAGGACAAAGACCTGTTCAGGGAGGGCACAGGGAGTAGCCTTGAGGAGGACTTCCACTTCCATCTCTTCCTGAGATTAATGGAACTGAGATTTTTCCCAACGGCACATGGTTCCATAGATATCTCCTAACATCCAAATGCATGAGGCTTCTGGGGACATTCCAGATCCAAACCACAGTAGGCCTTCACACTGAGCTACATCTCCAGCCCGTTTTTATTTTCGATTTTGAGACAGCCTTGCTAAGTCGCCCAGGCTGGGCTAGAACTTGCCCTTTTCCTTTTAATAGTGCAGCTTCCTGAAGATGGGATGGATAGAATGAAGTATGATTTACAATTTAAGCTCACTGTCTCTAAGACCCTTAGAAAGTTGTGTTTTCAAATTGAGTCTGTGTCCTGAAGTTGCAGCCTTTATAAAAGAATATAATTATAAAATGGCGATTTTTTTTCTCTTGTGTCCTTTCTATTTCTCTTTACTCCGGCTATCCTTTCTCACTGCAAGTGAGCAGAGATGCTCTCAGTGTGGATTTCCACGCTGTCATACCCCCTGGGAGTAGACCTCACCTAGCATGACCCTGCACATTCTGCCAGGAGGGAGTATGACCTGAGGGTGAGCTAGGACGAAAGCCTGCCTCTCCCCAGGAGCTCCGTGTGGACGACTAGCTCCACCTTGGCACTTAGCACAGCTTGCCTTGGCCTTTGTTTGTCCTGTCATTTGGGACCTTCTTTGGCATAGGAAACTTGCTTTTCGCTCTGCATTCCCAGGATCCTGCAGCAGGGCTTGACACCATCCTTGTTAATTGTTAAAACAGGTTTTCCTCCAAGACTTTTAATGATTAGTCTGAGCGAAGAGGGATTACCATATTTCTCCCAGGAACTAGAGAGGTCAACACTAAATGTGAAAAAGATGAACAAAAAAGGGGGAGGAAACTGGAGCCATCAAACAGACTGCTTCCTTGTTTAGTCCACGTGCATTTAACTCATCAAAGCTAAGAGGGGCAGGGAATTAATTATTATGGATTTTGAATGGCTCTACATCAGTGTGGTGCGCAGGGAATACTGCAGGCAACATGCTCAAGCCTTTAATGAAGCTGGAGATCTGCGGCTGGTGCCATGGTTAGGCAGCAGGCAAAGTGCGTGCATCAGACAGAAAGTCAGAAAGCCTGGGTCTTACTCCCGGTTCTGCTACCCACTGGCCATCTGGTTTGAGACAAGCTCATCTAATCCCTTTCTACCTTCTGATCTTTATCTAAATGGTAATGATTACAACACTGCCTTTCATTCTTCCCAGGACCATTGGGAAAGTTGGGTGGAGTTACACAGGTGCCAGGACATCACCACTGACAAGCATGAGAGGAAGAGGAAGTTGAAGTAGTTAGGTATTTATAGCCTCACTTGTGAAGGCCAGGAGAAGCCTGGGATGGGAGAGGCCTGGACCAGGAGATGCTCCTTCCCAGAGGGAAGCAGGTGTGCGGATTTCATTCCAGGAGTTGATTGTGCGCACTCTGGAGGCCACAGACATTTTCCAGCTCCACCTGGTGAGTGGAGATTCCCTCTACACAGACTCCCCTTTATTCCCCAGAGGTGGACTCCTCCCTGATGTTGCCTTGGAGTGATTTCTTATGAATCTTTTTTCCCCTATCAAGCTAACTTTTGCCTAGACTCGTGTGTTAGGCTTCAGAATGACTCTGTGAATGTAAGTCTGGGCCTGTTAGGTTAGAGAGCCACCCAAAACTTCTAACCATGAAGCATCCTTTGGATTTCCAAATACAACCTCTTGTACCATCAAAATGTCTTAGGTCAGATCATTTCCCTATTGCAGCTGCGTGTGGGGTTGGGGGAGGGTTGTATCTAGTGGAATCAAGGCTCATGGGCCAAAAACCCATTTGAGTTTGTTTGGATGAGTAAGAAATGATGGGAATTCAGAGTGCACGAGATTATAAATATTACAGAGGTTATTCAAAATCTCATTTACTTTTAGTCTGACTCTTTACTCTACATATTTAAATTCCATTTGCAGCCACCAGACCCTGATACTCTTAAAGAAAATAACAACAAACAAGCCACTGCTAAGGGAAATGTAAATTGGTTTGTTTGTTTCTTTACACTTCTGGGCAGTGAAAACACAAGCAATTGTTATTCCAAGGGTCTCATTGACTATACAAAATCTTTGTCTTTCTTAGGAGTCTTTAAAGGTTAACCACTTTCTAAAGAGTTCTTTGTGTCTGAAAACCAATTTTAGGCCTTTTTCTTTTTCTCTTTGTCCAGCTACAAAGTTCTTACACACTTGTGAAAACTCCCATGAACACCTTTTCACTGTTAGAAAATGGCACAAACTGTTGGAGGGAATTTTTTTATTCTTTGATATTTGCAAAGTCTTAATAATGTGTGGGGAGCTATACACAGCCTCTAGAAACAGCCTGCCCCTAGAGGGATCGTGTTAGAAGGGCCAAAGACCCAGAATTGTGCTATGACAGCACGCTGGTCCCAAACTGGAGTCTCCACCCACACAGCAGTGGTGACAGCAGCAAGAACCTGTGCTCAAGATGTGGACTTATTCCACCAAACTTCCAGGCCCACAGCCCTTCCTTTCTGGGTAGCATTTTCCAACAGCTTGTTTCATGCAACCCCTCAGGAACATCCCTCTTCATACAAATTCTTTCTTGTCTTTTATTCACTTTGTCCTATGAATGACCACGCACACCAAGATGGTATCTCTGGTTGTGTTTTTAAATAAAGTCACTGTGTGCGTGCAATGCACTCCGTCTGTGTGGGAACCAAAAGGGAGCAATGTCGTCCGTCTAACCCTCAGGATGGAAAAATACACACAGAATCCAAAACCTAAACTACTCAAAACTTGATGGTTTAATGTACATGGGTAATCTAGTTCTTTAAAAATGCTCTTTTAAAGAATAAACCGCCTAATGGATACTTCCATGGGATTTGATTTGTAGATATTTCATCGGCAGAATGTAAGAGGGTATGTTTATACCACAATATTTCAATTTCTATGCCAGTTTTAGACAGGAAGGTCCCATGTTTTCACCAGGCAACAGTGGTGCATTGTCCTTATTGGGATTTGTCCTTCTTTTGGTGTCGGACTGCTCACGGAAGGCTGGAGTCATGGGTTAGTAAAAGAATTACTGAGGAGACAAAGATAGAGATAAGAGTTTATTCAGGTCAGGGTATATCATCAATGGGGCCTTTTATAAGAGGTTCAGGATGTGGAAAATGGTTGAAGCAGCAAAGGGGATTATCTAAAGAATGTCTTTTAGTACCTATGGATCTCCCAGGAGGACTGCATTGTGAGTAAAAATTTTATATCTGAATTTGCAATCTGATAAGACCATTTCCTTTGGAGTCACAAGACATCTTTTGGCTTCGAGGAAGGAGATCTCTGCTGCTCGATTTCAGAGAAAACGGGTGAGAGGTGTGAATGGACCTTATATTAAAGGTCTGGTTAGTCATTGTCACCGCATTGTCTTCTGGTCCTGAGAAGGACAAGATAGTTTCTAGCAAAGTTTTATTATTAAGGGTTTTAACCCTTTTGTTGCCAGTGGGGGAAGCCACAACACTTCTTAAACAGTTAATTCACAAAATGAAAATGGTGATCAAAATATAGGCACTTTGGCTTTCTCTAATGATTTATCAAACTCCTTTTTAAAGACACAAGTTAAGGCACTTGGGTATACCACGTTTTATAATAAAATGTGTTTTTTCCATTGTATCATTCCTCAAAGATGCAAACCACAATGGCGATGATAGCACACATAGGCCGTAGTTGTTCTACATAGTTATTCATTCAATGAATGCAAAACTAACATTGAAATCCATCTCAGCAACACAGGTCAGTCTGATCGCGGACTGGCTCCTCACTGCCGTGCTCGTTGGAAGTGAAAGCGTGGGTAGAGTTGATGCTTTCCTCACAGACCAATGTAGTTAGTGAGCGCTCATGAGGTGTGCATGGGGCTGGTGCTGGAGGAGCCTCGTGTCAGCTCCAGCTGTGCCTCCATCCTTTGTTTCATCTGGACTTCCAACAAAACAAAACAGCACACCTGTGTAAAAACCCAATCAAGATCTGGATTTCTAGTAACCTGAAGAAGTGAAATGAGCTAAGGCTTGGACACACTTGAACATAAATTATTTGAGTAACAAAAGTTCTTAAATTGTCTTTCAGGAAGATCCTCCAGAATCCACACAAACACAGCTGGGAACTAGTCTTTGAAGAATGAAAATGCACAGATGCCAGCTCATCTAGTCCGTGAGGTTTTGGTGTCACAAGATCAGCATCTCCTGTATAAAAAATGATAATTCCCTCTGAAAAGAAATAGGTGAGCTGTGAAGAGGCAGGATCGCCCTAGACACCTGCGCACCCTACAGCTCCTGCTTCTTGTCATTTGCCAAGAAGCAACTTTTTTCCTCTCCCTTCCCACCACTAGCCAGTCCAGTCTGCAGATTTGAGGGTTTTTTTTTTTTCAGATTCTTGCCTCCTTGCTAATTGATGGTGTGATAAAACTTTTTTTTTTTTGGCAAAAACCTGGTTCTGTAACATGCACTTCTGTGTGTGATGGACAGAGAGCCCTCACTCAATGTCAGAAGCATTTCTTTCCTTTCAAAGCAAGGCAGGACTACATCATTCACATTATTAGTCTTCTGCAAGTGTTCGGTGAAAGATAAACTCTTACCCACACAATTCAATAACATTTCCATGAATAAGCAACTATACCCGTTAGCATGCACTGTCTTCTTTTTAATTCTCGTGGAACCTCAATTCTAAGCACAGGGTCTTCAGGCAATACTCCCCTAAGGCAAGAACAGAGAGGGTATGAGACATTGAGAACCTTTCCCACAAATTTTTCCCCCATCTTATTGGCTATAATTGGGTCACATGGCCACCCCTAGGCCAATCACTGAAAACAGGTAGGATTTCTATGGTAAGCTTAGATCAACCATTGTTTAACTTGGAAGACAGGAGTGGGGAGGAGGGGATGTGAGATTCTTGGAAAACATTGCCAATTGCTATCTGAACATAATTAGGGTTTTAAGTTTTACTCTGTCCCAACAGGATATAAAAGAACAATCTCAAGCTGCCAAAAACATTGCTCTTAGAACAAGTTGAAGCAAAGTAGCCTGGTAGATAAACGCTAAATTGGAGAAATGCTGCTATGGGTTGCTTTGTCAAAAGACTCAACCCCTGCTAAGTGTCCTTGGGCCATTCTCGATGGTTCCAAGCCCCAGTTTGTATTTCTATCAAAGAAGAATAGTGCCATTTACCCCCTCCTGATCTCACAGTTGGGTTGTATGATGATTAAAAAGAATCTCATAAAGGCTTATGAATTTCTCAGATTAAAGTATAAAGTGCTAACTTTTCTTTAGATGATACAAAATGTCAAATTACTGAGCACAAAAGCAGAAATGACTTGCCGTTCTCAAAAACTCTGACTTGAATCCCTCAGATCCCCACTCCCCTCGTCACTCATTCCGTCCTCAGCTTTTCCGGCTGCACTTGGACTCTTATTTTCTGTTTCATGTTCCTGTCCCCCCCCACCCCCCTCACCTCCCCATGGCTTGGCTTGAAGCACCAAAAATCTGTGTGAGGGAGCAAGGGGAAGAGTGTGATGACGGAATTGAAAAATGGGGAAAAGGACAGCTAAGAGCATTTGTTCTGGTTCCCCTTTTTTCAAATTTCAAACCCTGGCCGATACTACTATTTTAACACTTGATTGTAAAATACTCATTCGGTGGCCAAGACTGGCACATGATGGTCTCTTGGTGACAGTTTTGCATGTTCAGCGTGTCAAGCTAACATGCCCTGATTTCAAAGCCATCCATCTCGCCTTGGTGTCGCAGGTCCACAGAAAGCAGACATCACACAGACCAGCCATTCTATCTTGGACACTCTAGTCTTTATTCTTTTAGAACTTCCAGCTACAGATCCAATCTAGTACAAACACAGACTCATTTTTACTATACTTATTTTTACTTATTTCTTGATATAAATGGAAATGGATTTATTTTTAAAGTATAGAAAGAAAAAGCTTTAAAACAAAAAAGAGAAAGAGAGCTTAGAGATAATTTAAAGCAAAGATATATCAAGTGGTGAGTTTAAAATGAAACAGAATCAGTATAAAACGTCACAGCTTAAGACAAAATGAAAGCCTTATGGGTTATGTAATTCTCTGTAAGTTTTGTCGTCATTTTAATGTTTTTTCTGTCGTTTTGAAAGATACCATGGTAGCTGGAAAGTAAAGCTGTTGATTGTTTTTCATTTAAAAAACTTAGTCACGTATCTTTACCTTCAGTTTTCTTGAGACAAGGCATAGAACGTTATTGATTAGTTGGCCAATCATGTCAATCCTTACTGATGAAACATGGTAGAACAACACAGAGGAAAACATCTTGCCCTCTGATTTTGCAGAAGACCCACGGTAATCATAGTTTTAAAGTTAATCAAATGCTTCCTAATAACATCTTTTTCTCAAAGCAACGTCATGTCACCTTGTTACAGCTAAAAGAAGATATCTCCCATACGAAGATAAACTAAAAGAAGCGATTACGATACAAAGCGATTTGATACTTTCTGTACAAAATGGGCTTGTGTTTCCCTCCCAAGTTTCCCAATCTGCTCTTGGACATTGTGATTTTCAGTTAGCCAAACGTAGTACCTCTCAGGCATCTGCGCTTACAAGCAGCACTCCTGTGGCTGACTTTTCTTGGGAGCCTCACCCTCAGTTAGCAGCTCTGGAATCAGGTAGACCTGGGTTCAAATCCTGCCCCTTCTCAAGTTCCCTAGCTTCTTCTCAGCCTTAGCTCCGTCCTAATAAAATGAAGGTAATGTCGCCACTTCTGGGACACTGTGTGGCCTCCTCTTCCTTAGAGGCCACACCACTTCGTGCTGACCTGGCCCCAGCAACAGCCCACCGCTACCCTTCCTCCGCGTGGCTCCCTCCCTAGGCCGGAACACAGCCCGCGTAGCCTGCCGCGGGTTCCACGCCACCCCCTGCCACCTCCTTGCTTCCCCTCCATGTCCTCCGATCCATTCTCCATGTTGTGCGCAAAGAGAATTGACTTGTGGTTCCGGGAGAGGCACAAACCCCTTCACCTCGGCGTCTACCGCTTGAACGTGTGCGCCCTGCTCTCTCCGGGTCGCCTCCGGTCCCCAAGCCTCCTCTTTCCAGCCCCAGGAGCTCTCCCCCACGCAGAAAAGGGGCCAGGGTCTGTCTCCGAGTCAAGGCTTGCCCAGACTCTCCCCGCTGGGAACTCCTCTCTCCCCGGCGTCTAAGCTCCCACTGTCCAAGATCCCGTGGGTGGCACTCGCGTAGGCCAGTCCTTCCTTCCCTGCACCCAGCAGCCATCGTGTGGCGGGACTTTTTTCTCCTGCGGGCTCCTTAACCCCTGGATTGTCAGAGCTTATTCCCGTCTCACCTCTGCACTCACCATAAGCTCCATAAGGGGGCGTATTGGGATCCTTAGGGCTGAGCTGCGTGCCTCCTAAAAGTCGCTCTAAAAGTATGCCGTGAGCCCTCGAAGTGGTCTAGCTGGTACCAGGAGCTGAGCCGGGGCGGGGACCACAGTCCTAGGCCAGCGCGGCAACCCGAGAGACCTCATCTCAAACAAAACCTGCATCCAGGAGCAAGGGGTTTTTTTCACAAGGTTCTTGATGTGGTGGATGTATGGACGAAGTAAGACAAAACAGGACAAGCGCTGAAAATGTCCACTCGCACCATAAACGATGACTCGTGTCACTGTTACTTCTGCTAGGAGAGTAACCCCACCGCGCCGTTGACGCTGCTGCGCTGTGTCTGGCCGCTCTTAGGCACGATTCCATCTCTCGCCTAAGGAAGCCCCGGCCGAGGTCTCAAGGGCTTCGCGTTTCCTAACTCCAGCAGTACAACAGCCCTGCAGAGGCACCGGCTTGGTTGGATCGTTGTCCACACGTGGCCCTGCCCCCACCTCCTCGGTTTCCTCGTTCGAGGGCCTCTTACAACCTTTTACAAATAAGTGTCCTTATTCGTGCTCGCGCGCCCTTTGGCCAGCCGGTTCTCGTCTGGGTAACCCTTGGCGTCCCTATTCAGCGGAGGCTAGTAATTACCATGGCAACCGCAGCATGTGGCTGTGCGCGCCCCCTGAAACAAAGCGCTTGCTTTGGAAAAATTACACACACGCGCACATTAATTTGTAACATGAAATTCTATTTCATGGTGTTTATGAAAGGGGAGCAGAGCATCCGAGTAAGGGAGCCCGCTTCCTTGCCGCACTCAGGTGCGCGCCCCTGTCTCCTGCTGTGGTGCCCGCCCCTACCGCACTCTCCACGCACATATTGATTCATTTTAGCACTGATTTGTGTGTGTGTGTGTGTGTGTGTGTGTGTGTGCAATGGCGGGGGCGGCAATGGGAAGGATTTGGTTTCAGTGGGAAGGTGCAAAGGTCAGGGAGAGGGTGCAGAGCCCCACGGAGCAGTTGTTCCTGTCTGCTTGGTGATTATACTGCCAAGGGGATTCATTAACATGGAGCCTCTCGCTGCTCCACTGAATGAGGCTCTCCATAAATTCTGCCGTGAGCCTGTCAGTGGCTAAGCCCATATGTAATGCTTAAATACCACGCCTGCATCTGCTGGCTGGTACCTGCATCATGAGCCCATGTCCTCTTTCCAGAGTGATGGATGCCCGGTACACTTCACCCTGACCAAAAGGGAACCCAGGACCTGGGCAGGGTGTGGTGGCACGGATCTGTAATCCCAGGGCTCAGGAAACTGAGGCAGGAGGATTTCAAGCCAACCTGAGTTACATAGCATGAGTCAAAACAAAATCAAAGAAGCCAGGACTTGGAATCTTACGCCCAGGCAGAAACAAAGAATTACCCCTTAAGGCATAGTGGACACGTGTTTCCAGAAAGACATTCGTCTTCGTTTTATGTTATTTTTGTGGTACTAGAGATCAAACCCACGGAGTTCATAACGAGCCTCCCCGAGTCTCACTCTCTTCTTCTTTCGAGACAGGGTCTTGTTGGCTTTCCAAGCTGGGAGCAAACTCATGATCCTCTTGCCTCAGTCTTCCAGAGTGCTGGGAGTGCAGGTGTGTCCCACCATGCCCAGCTAACGATTAGGTTGTGGAGTATGTCAGAGGCATGAGGTGACTGAGAGTTCTGGTTCCCAATCTAGTGGAGGACAAGAACGGGGAGGGAGAGTTTCGGTAGAGCAATTTGACGCCACGTAGTGATGACCTCCCCAAAACCACACACTTAAAAATCAGAAGGTAATGTGTGCCAGGGGGCGTTCAAATACTGTGACTTTTGGTGTCATTAGTTATAAACTAAGGGCCTGCCACAGAGGGTGAACTAAAGCCCAGAGAGAAACTGGACGTCAGCTAAACCTTCCTTTAAGTTGTTTAAACCCAGTCAGATGGAAGCCTTTTTATGAGTTCTCTCATCTGAGGAAAAAAATAATACATCCCAGGCAAAGGCTTTGCCATCTGTGCCTGGCCTGCTGTTCTGCAGGAGTTTAGTCAGACAGGCGTCTGCAATCACTAGGACAGACAGTGCTCGGGAGGACGTGGGCAGCACATTCTCATCACCTTTGACTAGATCCTTGATGAAATGTCTGTATCTACTCTTTCAGGGAGAATCCTGGTTATTCAGTGTTACATCCCTGCTTGAACCGGGGATGTACTGACCAGAGTAAGATGACTAATAATGAAAGACCTATTCTCAGCCAGTCACTAGCAACTCCCAAAAGCCTGTTGGAAGCACACGGTCCTCTTGGAAGCCTTTGCCAAAAGCCTTGGAGGCCCTGTCCTTTTGTTTCTACAGCCTTGCATCCCACTGGTCCCTCATTTGGCCTGGCAGGAGAGGCCGCTAGATGGCGCCTTGGGCCCGGTGATGCTCTCCTTGCAGAACCCACTTCTGAGGAGGCACGTTTAGCTGAGTGCAGGGAAGGCAGTGACATGGGGAATTATTATGCACAGTTCATTTCCTTGTAATTTAACTCTCAGAGTAACAAAAGCATAATGTATAGCCTAGTTTTCGGGTCTGATTTACAACAATTTAAACGCAAAGATGATTTCTGCCTTGCCCCACCCCCTTCTAAGCACTCCTGCTGATACCAGCACTGAGAATGTTGCACTGGACAATGCCACCACGCCTCCTGAAGCCACCAATCAGAGAAGAGGACAATGCAAATCGGGGGTCCTGCAAACACGGCCAGACACAAAGTTCACTTTCAGCTTCAAATCTCACAATAGCCTTGCTGTCACTTTGTAGAAGCTTATGTCTCTGTTACGGTGGCTTCCATTACTGTTAGATATCATAAAGTCCAAGTGGGACAAATGCTGTCGTCCTCAAAGGATTTCTGGCATCAGCATCAAACGCAGAGGTGACAGGAGTGAGTCCCAGGCCCCCACCTCTCTACCCTCCTGTTAGCAGTCCTCATCTGACCAGTCCTCCCAGGTCTGCCTCTCTCCTTCTCCTCAGCCCCTGGGAGTTGATCATATCCACTTCGGTTTTCTTCCTTTGACTTCTTGAGCACCCATGGACTCCTCCAGAATTTGACCTTTCATAGTTATAGTTTTGTTCCCTAATGTTTTTCATACTAAAAAGAAGGAAATAACTTCTTCTTGAGTGCCCACTTTGTCTTCTTGCTAAGGGTTTTTGCATGCGATTGCTTTAATACCTTTACCAATTTTTGCTTTAAATGCAATTGATTTTATTTTTAAGGACAAGACTCTGGGTCAGGGTTTAAAGAACCTACATGAGGTTACACAAGGCCCTGGAGGCAGAATTCAGGCACGGGAACTCATTTCTATGACATTACTCTAACACTGCCTTTGGTTGTAACTAAGGTGAGAGTCTCAACCTTTCTGGACCTTTGACAGGCCCCCACATGTACACCCACTCCTTACACAGTACTTACAACACTCTGTGGAGTAACTTGTGTCAGGTAGGAACATTGGAACTGTGCTAATTCAAAAAACAAGTACTTGGTGAATATTAGGCAGCCTCCTTGTACAGAGCTTTCCCCACCACACGCTTAGCTGGCATTTAGTGCGTATGTCTGCTATGGCCCCCGTTTTTGGCTGAGAGCTGGTCTTGTTTATTGCTTGTGCCTTTCCATCCAAGAGAAGCGGGGACATGTCATTCTACAGACTTAGCACAAAGTATCTGAGCTAGAATCCTTCTTCTGGGGCTAGGTCATCCGTCCAGTTCATGTAGTGAAGTAACTGGAATTCATGAGAACCTAGGCCCATCTCCTCTCTGAGGCATACATTTTCTCTCCCTTTTATTTTGATTTAGATAGGCTTGATTTTATCTTGCATTGGGTTTTCTCACACCTCAAACCCACCCACCTCAACTGCTGGAGGGAAGGTCAGCTAGGAGGGTGTGAATGTTTCCTTGGCACTGTTGGAGGGTGGGAGGGACCTGCTTAGAGAATAGACCTCACAGCTGTTCAGGCTTCCACTATACATTATATGTTTGGAGACAGAAAGTTGTAACTGAAGACTGAGCCAAAGGGTGTGTTGGTAGAAAATGGAAAAGAGCTGCTGACTAAGGTTATTCTGTTAAGTGACCCACAATTGACTAATTAGGTGGTCCCCATGAAGCTACAGTGGTTTTTAATAAATATTTGGCGCCTCCCAGAACTTCCAAGTCACTGGATCTGTGCAAAGTCCCCCAAGCAACTTAACAAGATAAGACCACTGAGTAAAGTTACAGGGGAGGTGCTCCCAAGGACCCCAGTGCAACCCACAAACCAGGATGCTAGCTCTTCTGCCCTGTTGACTCTGCAATTTAGGAAGCAGGGAGATGAAGGAATTGAGGGATGTTGATTCCCAGCCTTGGAGACCACATTAGCAAAGCATGTGGCACCAATAAGGAAATGACTATGGTCCCTGAAGGGTGGCTTTTAAGTACTCAAAAATTCATTACATTTTAGGATGAAAGACATACTGAGGGAAACACCTTGCATATCTTGGGGATTTCATCTTTATTTTGTTTTTAATTAAAATATTTTTCAGGTTGACTGAGATATGATTGACAAAAATTATACATGTAAGATGTATCATGTGATGTTTTGATATGTGTACACCTTGTGAAATGATGACTACATTCAAGCTAATTAACATATCCATCACCTTGCTTCATTATCCTTTTTTTTCTTTTGTGGTGGGAAACTTAAAGATACGTTCTTTTAGCAAATTTCAACAGTGTATTATTAATCATAGGTATCACGCAGCGCAAACATTTTTCAAAACTCACTTCTGTCTAGCTGACACTTTACACCTTTGGTCAACAACTCTTTGTCTCCCACCCCCAGCTCTAAGCCCTGGCAACCACCATTCTGCTTTCTGCTTCTGTGAGTCTGTTTTAGATGCCGCATGTAAGGGAGATGGTATCACATTTGTCTTTCTTGTGCCTGGGCAATGTCAATTACCATAGTGTCCTCCAGGTTCACCCATGTTGCTGCAAATAACAGGGTGCCTTTCTTTTTGAAGGCTCTGTGTAAGTGTCACAGTTTCTTTGCTCAAGTGTTGGTCAGTGACACTGAAGTCAATTCCACACCTTTGTGGTGTGAATGATGCCAGAACAAGCACCTGAACACAGGCACCTCTTTCACAGACTGATTGTCTTTCCTTGGGATATACACCCAGAGTGGGACTGCTGGATCCTTGGGTAGTTTTATTTTCAGTTTTCTCGTTCTATTTTTCATAATGGCTTTATTGATTTGCATCCCCAACAACAGCACACAAGGGTTCTCTTTTCTCGATTCCCTTGCCAACACTTGTTGTCTTTTGCCTTTTTGATAGTAGCCATCTTAACGGGTGGCGTGATGTCTCACTGTGGCTTTAATTTTGCACTTACCTGATAATTAGTAATGTTGAACATTTTTCCTCACTTCTTGGACATTTGTATGTCCTTCTTTTGAGAAGTGGCTACTTAGATCCTTTCTGTCCTTTATGTATTTTGAACCAGGTTATTTGCTTCTTTGCTATGGGGTTGTTTGAGTTCTTTATATATTTTGAATATAACTCCTTATCAATTCTGTGGTTTGCAAATATTTTCTCCCACTTTGTATGCCATCATTTCACCCTATTGCTTGTTCCCATGTACAGGAGCTTTTGAGTTGAATGAAATAAACACCAATCTACACATTTCAGTAACATTGCTAAGTACTAAAAATGAACTATCTTAGAAAAGAAATGTAGAAAACAATCCCCTTTACATTATTGTGAAAAAAATACACAGGGCCAAATTTAACCAAGGAATTGAGAGATACGTACACTGGAAACTATAAGGAGTTCGTGAAAGAAATTGAAGAAGATATGAGTAAATGGAAAGATACCTCATGACAGTGTTGTTAGAATGTCCTTGCTACCAAAGGAATCTGTACATGCAATACTGTCCCTATCGAAATTCTAATGACATTTTTTCACAGAAATAAGAAATTCTACAATTCCGTAAAAGACATCCACTAGTTTAAGCAATCTTGAAAGAAAAGAATAAAACAGAACACATCACACTACCTGGTTTTGAAATACACTAGAAAGCTATAGTAACTAAAACTGTACTCAAATAAAAATATACATGTAAACCAATGGGACAGAATTGGGAATCCAGAAATTAATTTGTACACTTTTTGGTCAATTAATCTTCAACCAAGAACACACAATGGGAAAAGTATAAGTTCTTCAATAAATACTGTTTGAAAAATCGAATGCGCACATGAAAAAGAAAAAAAAGGGATATTTATCTTATTTCATTGTTATGCCTTGGATCTGGAATGTTCCCCAAAACCTTATCTTTGGTTGGTGATTCAATCATGGGAGTTGATCTGCTGATTTACTGTGCTGTTAAGAGGTGGTTGTGGGCTTGACCCGGAAGCGGCGAATCACTGAGACCTGACCTGGAAGAACACGTGCTCTCTAGTCCTATCCTTTCTCTTGCTCTCTGGTTCCTGTTTGCCATGCACAGACAGCTTCTATCTGGTCAGGCACCTGCCAAGCCCTTCCACTATTGCCAGCCACCCATGAATGGATAATATAACAAGAAGAATTTGTATCCTGAGAGAACTTCCGAAACTGGGAACTAAAATAATGCTTTCCTCCTCTAAACTGTGGGTGTTGGGTATTATGTCTCAGCAACAAAAATGTAACTAAGGCATTCATATACAAAAATCAACTCAAAATAAACTAAAGATCTAGATGCAAGGCCTGAAATTGTAAAAGTATGAGATGAAACAAAAGGGAAATTGACATCATCTAGGCAATGATCTTGTTTTTATTTATTATTTATTTTCATTTATTATTTATTATAATTTGGGGGAGTATGCAGGAACAGGTAACAAAAGCAAACACATACAAATAGAGTTGTACCAAACACATATATACTGGGGGTTTTGACATTGCTATTACCGAGAAGCTACTTGTTGTCTGACTTCCAGGGGCATTCTGTGGGCTAGAGGATCACAGCCCTCTGCTCTGCTTTGACGTGTGGCTCTGGGTGTTTTTGTCGTCATTCCTACATGGAAGGTTCAGGATAGAAGATAAGAGAAAAATCCTTAGACTTGGAGGACAGAAAATTGGGTTCAATTCTCCACAGCCTTGACTGTGCCTCTGTGGACTGATACACTTATATGTATGATGAGAATAATGAATAGGATCTTAAAGTCATTATGGGGATGAAGTTCTGTAAGTAGGAGGTACACACAGGGTAACAAGTCTGGCACGCCCCCCCACCCCCTTCACCTATCAATTTAGGGATCTGCAGGTATCTTATCATATCTAAGTACCAAGAGCTGTTAACTTGTGACAGGACTTCAGAATTATCAAGAATAGAAAAAAAAAAAAAAGAACGACTTCCAATTAAGCTCTTTTACATCCTAATGGTAAAGATGTTAACACATAATAAAAACATTTCATCTTTAAAACAAAGATCTTACAACGAATGCACGATGCTATCTGTTCTGTCTTGTGTGGATTTCCCAAGGCCTCTAAGGAGAGAGGTTTCCACACCAAAGGCCCTCATCTGTCAGTGTGGAAGGGAGGGACGGGGATGGAGGCCAGTGGAAATCAAACCATGATGTGAACTGGACTGAGGCATCGGGTGGGAGCAACCAAGATCCTGCAATGATGTGTGGTTAAAGGGAAGAAGAGTTTCAAGTCTGTAACAGACCTCAGGACTGGAGGGGTGGGCTGATTTCGAGTGTGGCAATTCTGTGTCTGCCTCTTGAATTCACTTGGATCCAGTCATCCTCTAGCAACATCCACACCCTCGGGGGAAAGGTTCCAGGCGAGAAGAAAAGGAGGCACACAGACCAGGATATGGGGGCTAGCCATCCCGTAGGCTCCTTCAATTAGGACAAGGCAGAGAGAAGGTGCCCTGACCCAGCTTCTCGCACGCTAGGTTGCAGGATAGGAGCCATTGAGAACGGACGATGAAGTCCTATCTACCCCTAGGAACCCAGCAGCAAAGCGCAGAAGCAGCAGTGGAGACCGGTGGTTGGTTGAGCAGAGATGCGGGTGCCAGAGACAGCCGCAGCAGTTAGGCAAGCGGGCAGCGGCACCTGGCAGCCAGGAAGAGCCTTCTGGGACCCCGTACTAGGCAATACCTGGCAGCACAAAGAGACCTTGGGAGGGGGTTGGGAGTCCTACCTATGCCGGTGAGGACAAGAAGCCCGGAGCACTCAGGTTAATGGGATCTGGTTTGTATTCACATGCTGCTGAGACTTAGTGGCCTCCCAGTCACCTTTTGAACCTCTTTTGCAGGATAAATACTAAACAACTGTTAGAGTCCTTACCTTTCCTTCCCCCTGTGGAAGGGTTATTAGGATCTCATCTAATGTCAGGAAAATATTAAGATTCAACCCAAGCAGTATAATTTTTTGAATCTTTATTGAGCAAAGGTAGTCAGTTAAGTGTTTTTAAAAATCCCCAAGTTGTTCATTCAAAGAAACTGTTCTTTCCCCAGCTCCGCTCCTCCCCTCTGTAGTAACCCATCATGAATTCCGTGGGGGCATTCTGGCAGCAAACCCAGTGACTCTGTGTCGGGGCCACTGAGCCTTCCCTCTATCCTTGGAAAGAATGCTCCAGGTGGCCATTGTGTCTTGATCTTTGGAGCCCTTGCTCAATGGTCCCTTTCTTAGTGAGATATACTTGGCCACCTTAATTAATTTTGTACCTACCGCTCTGTCCTCCTCTGGTTCATTGTCCTTTTATGTTCATCACTGCAGATGTACCCTTGGCTCATAATTCATTGATCATCTGCCTCCTGCACTAGAAAGACAGAGACCCTTTTTAGTCCTCTGCACCCCTGTGTCTTAGGTTCTAGGGGAGTGCCTGGCACATAATAGGCCCTCATGCATTCGCGGAGCATAATTAAAATGTCACACCTTTCATTAATGTTTCTACCAGTCCATATTGCTTGGGTTGAAAGCAACACTTTATTCTTGCAACATCTTTTAAAAATGTATTTAAGAGTTCTTTCTTGCTATACTTATCTCTCTAGACAAAGGACAAATGGTGCATAAAGGAATAAGAAAAATGCCTTCCAGGAAAAGCAAATGGAAGTGCACAGAGGCAGTGTGGCATCAAAGCCCACGGCAGATAACTTAGTGCTGGATAGCTAAAGGCTCCATGCTATGTGATACTAGGACAATAGTAATAATAATAATTAATAATAATAACAGCAGTTGTTGTTAGTGGGTACCACCTGCAGGCCAGGGCATCATTTCTCAGACATGCAATTAGTATCATAGCGTTGTCTCTCAGGAGCTTCCCATTTCTGTGGCCTTACTGGGCGAGAGGGCGGAGAGACACTGGGAAACTGACATGAAGATGCATAATAACAGGAAGGAGGAGTAGCAAAAGGGAAGGGAGGAGGAGAAAGAGGGGAGAGAAGGCGGAAGAAGGCCAGTATCCTTGGCTGCTTGCCCCCGTGCCTGCCCCTCGTTCCAGCATCAACCCAGGCTCACACGAGTTCCTTTTTCCTCCATACCAAATAGTTTAAACCACCTGTGACAGGTCTCTGGGAGAATTACTGGAGCCAAAGGCACATTTCCATTATAATTGCTTAAATTGTGAGGATCCCGCAGTTTGCAAAGCTTCTGGATATCATGGCACAAAAGAGCCTCCAGAACCTTCCACCTTTGAAGAAATACCTGTATCAGAGGGTCTGAAAACTCAGGCTCACCCTGCTGGCAGGCATGTGCTTGGGGAAATCAAAGCGAAGTGAGTCCGGGAACTCAGCCTCATCTGCTTGTGGCACACATGAGCTTCCAGCCACCCTGACTTCTTTCCTTCTGGTACGCAGAGCAGATCCAAAAACATCCATTTGGAGAGGTATACCCAGCATCGAGGCACAACTCAAATGTCATCCTGACCAAATGGAACAACAGTCTGGATTTGGAGCTGAGAGGCTGCAGGGATGAAACGAGGAGCCAAGAGAGAAAGGCAAAACTCTAAAGTTCTATTAGGGAGGGCTTATCCCCAGGAGGGGCAGAGTGACACAGATTAGTGCCAGGGCTCTTGTTTCTGATGAAGAAAAGAAATAAGGAGAGGTGCTGTGATTGGCTTCAAACTGCACAGGTGGAGCTGAGTTTTTAATAATTGCTGGCTGGCAGCAACTGTGGTTTTCACGCCATAGCAACAATCAACTCCTGGCTTATTCTGATTTGATAAAATTAGCCAGGCCATATACATACACAAACAAACTCCAACACATTATTAAAAACAAAGCAGAAATATCTATGCTACGGCATGAAAGCTGTTTTTTTTTTTTTTTTTTTTTTTTTTGTAATTTAACTTTGTGTTGGAATCCAAAAGAGTGACCACCCAACAGGCAGGTTCCTCAGACTTCCCCTCTGGGGCCTCCGGTCCCACTCCGTGAAAGTGAGGTCAGGGCATCCATTTTAACAAGCTCTCTCCGTGAGCTGGGGCAGGCAGCCCACTGATGACACTGAGAGATATGGCCACAGATTAGGATGCAGAGAGTAGTGTGAGCTTCAGTTTGCACATTCCCAAAGCAACACCTGTTCATCTAACTGACTCCCACAGATGTCATGTGCCACATGTGGCCCCCAAGCACCAGAGAACCGGTGAGTCCAAACTGACACACATGAAAAGTACAAAATATTTAATGTATATTGAAAATCGTTAAATCATTTCATGTAAAGTTTTTAATGTTGATTAGATGTTGAAATAACATTTTGGCATATCATGCTATATAAAATATGTAGCTAATGTTATTGTAATTTTACTGGTTTCTTTTGATGTTTATAATGTGGCTGCTAGGAGTTTTGAAATTAGATATGTGACTCACATTAAAGTTTCAGAGTGGCTCTGGGCACAAATTTCAAATAAGTTTTAGATCATTATAAGAACTTTCCAGACAGAGGAGTGTTTCCAATTTTAGTCTGCATTTTACCCGCCCCCTTACAAGGACGCAGAGGTGGATGAGTTGCCCGAGTCTGAACTGCAGATATTGACTTCAGGTAGCCTGCTACTTCCATCAAACCCATAGAGAGACTGGCTACAGCTATGAAATGTTGGCTTCACACAACATTTTCCAAAAATGTCACCGACATCTAAAAGAGCATCTAAAATGGCTTAATATATACTTCTATTTCTGGTCTGTATTGGCAATCCAAAGGCTCAGCAACCTTAGGCCCCACATCTCAGAAGACGTTGAGTCCCAGGGTGAAGCAACTGATTCATTAGAAGCCCTTCAGTCCACGCATGTGGGCAAAGTCATCATATTCTGTGATTTCAGATTCAGCTGTACAAAGGGCATAGTTCTATACGGATCTTTCCAATGTGCTGTCTTTGCTCTGTTTCCACAAAAATATGTTTTACAAGGTAGGAGGGTAGAACATAGGGTTTTTGCATTTTCTTACCCGACAATGTGGGCTTTCCATTTTTACTCTTGATGGTGACCTAAGAAAAGGGGCAGGTCTAGTGCTGAATAGCTACATTAAAATTGATATATAGTTGTGGGTTAATCTGGAACTGGAACAAGGGCAAAAGAATTTTTGAAAAGAGTTTAATAATTTTTACCATCTTTATGCCCCTTGCTTAAGTCTCAGCCTGACTGGGTGGCATTACCTGGACTGGGGTGGCCATGGGCAACTGACTGATTTGGGAGTGTTGGTGATGCTTAACTCACACCTGCCTGAAGCATGTGAATGAATTCTCAGACCTTTTAGTTAGGGTTTTATTGCTAACCCTATGGAATTTGCCTACCACTCTAAGAAGTAAGTTGCTTATTGGAGCAATACTAATTCATTCATATTTTAAATATTACTATATATTTGATAGTCTACATTCATGAACTGAGGAAGCCTCTGGCCTTGTTGTTTCAAGAGAAGGTTAAAATGGATTTGCAATTTCAATTTCTCTGTATATATTACAATCAGTATATATGTATTATCATTAGATAGCTAACAAAGATGTCTTGAGTAAATATTTTGTGCTGAGTGTGCTATTAGGCTCTATGTAAGGCAGTGGACTCATTAGTCTCCAACCTTTCTGATGCTAGGAACTGGTTCAGTTGAAGACCATTTTCCCAAGGATGGGGATAGGAAGTACTTATTAAGCAGACCGCTGGAGGGTAGCTTTCAAATGTGGAGCGGCAGCAGAAGGGGAGTGAGGAAAGAAGCTCCACTTCCTGTCAACCAGCAGCAGCATTAGAACCTGATAGGAGGATGATGACAGAGGCGGAGCTCCCCTTGCTTCTCACCTGCTCTTTGCTGCTCATTTATCCCAGTGGCCTGATTCTTCCAGGACTGGTACAGAGTCTGTGATCTGGAGGGCGGGGAGGGGGGAGGGTCAGGGACCCTTGGTGTGAGGTCATAAGGGGTTGGGAAGTAGGGACTACCACAGAGCGAGAGATGTAGTACAGTAAAATATTTGGCATGTTGAAGCAGCTTATCACACTTCCTGTATGAATAAAGATGGTGTAGTATATGGCCATACGCATTTGTAGTCACCTTTGCCATTCTGTCATTCTGCTGGGACAGCTTCGTCTCCATTGTGGGACGATGAGCCAGCAGCTGGACATAGTCATGGGTCTAGGCTAAAGCAAACAGCCAGTGGGCACAATATTTTGCTCTTGAAAAATAACCTTCTGTCATTTCAAGAATTAAAAAGAAACTACTGTGCATTATTATTTGCTATCCCAGGAGCTGAGAGTTTGAAACATAGGGCTGGTAGCTACGATCTCCAGTGTCAGCTGTGACACATCTTCCCTGTTGAGCCTGTGTGTGTGAACTCTTTTTATTTCTTCCTCTGAAATAGGAATGACACTACCTGCCTTAAGAGGCCTTTGCAAGGATAAACAAGTTATGCTTAAACCTCCACGCATGGTTTCTAGTGTGCAGTAAATCTTTAATAACTAATGTTTGTTGCTTTTATCACAGTAAGGCATTATTTGGAGTAGGGGAATTCATCTTGAAGGAGGAGAGTTCTGTTAGTCTTAAAGAAGATTGGAATTATGGTGGGTGTAAGGAAATCAAGGAGCAGTCCAGAAAAAAAGTACACGAGGAGCCGAAGTGCAGCAGCAGGATTTGACATGTTGTATGTGATACACAGGGAGGAGACTAGCATGGCCCTTCAGGGATCTGCACAGGAAGAAGAAGAAGACGTTGGGAGAGGACCTGTGACTCCAGATTGAGGCCTTTGCGTAGACACGAGATTTAAATTCAATGAACTAGTAAAAGGGCGCCCTTTATATCATTGTAGGTTTTGTCTGTGGCAGGGGAATCTCAGGGCTTCTTCACTGAGCTATATCCCCAGATCACTTTCTATTTTTTGATTTTTCAGTCAGGGTCTGGCTAAGTCATTAAGCTGCCCAGGCTAGGCTCAAAATTGTGGTCCTCCCGTCTCAGCCATGCAGAGTTCTGGGCTTTACAGGTCTGTGCCTGCCTGGCTAGGTTCTTAAAGTGTTTGAAGCCAAGACAGAATGCAGATACAAGTAGCCAGAGAAATGTGCACATTTTAAAAATTTGGGGGAGTTCTGTGTGGTGGATTCATGGTAGCAAGGGGTTCCAGTTAGAAAGCAGTTGGGGTAGGTTAGGATGGGCTGGTGAGGATGTGGACCTGGAGTGGTGGCTGTGGCAGGGAGTGATGGGGAAGGTAACTCACCTGAGTAGTATCGGGGCCCAGTGACTTGAGAATCAAGGAAGCAGAGGAGGGTGGGGTCAGTGCTGTGTTTGGAAAGGACTTAGTTTATAAGCTGGAATCATTGCTCCTTTCATATTAACACAAGAATGTAACTTATATCCCATATGTTTCACTACCTTGAAGTGCACAGTGCAGCAAGTATGCTCACAACATTGTGCTGCCATCGCTGGTAGCTAATTCCAGAAAGTTGTCACCACCCCAAGAAGAAATCTCCTATCTGCTAGCAGTCGCTTCCTCTGCTCCTGTAGCCCCTAGCAACCACTAATCTACTTTCTGTTTCTATGGATTTGCTTATTCTGGGCATTTCACATAAATAAAAATCTTACACCATGTGGTCTTTTTTTTTTCTTTTTTTTGTCTGACTTCAGTTAGCACAATGATTTCAGTTTATCCATGTTGTAGTATGTATTGGTACTTTGTTTCCTTTTTATGGCTGAATAATATTTCATAGTACAGATGTATCAGATGTATTTTCCCTACTCATCAATTGCTGGACATTTGGGTCACTCCTATTTTTCTGTATCATAAAAAAGCTGCAATAAGCAAAACCAGACGTGTTTTTGTATGAACATGTGTTTTTGATTCTCTTGGGTACATACGTAGCAGCAAAATCTCTGGGCCATATGGTAACTCCATGTTTAAGCATTTGAGGGACGTCCACACTGTTTTCTTTTTTCTTTTCTTTTTTTTTCCCATACTGTGTTCTATAGCAGCTACCCTATTTTGCACTACCATCAGCAGGGTATGAAGGTTCCAATTAGTGCATTCTTACCAACTCTCGTTCTCTTCCTCTCTCTGTCTCTCTCTCTCTCTCTCTCTCTCTCTCTCTCTCTCTCTCTCTCTCTCTTGCTCTCTCTCTCTGTTTCTCTCTGTCTTTTAACATAGTCATCATAGCAGGCATGAAGAGGTAGCTCATAGCATTGAGTTACATTTCCTTGGTGAATTACAATGCTGAACATATTTTATGTGTTTATTGGCCATTTGTATCTTTTTCCAAAGAAGTGTCTTGAAATCTTTTGCCCATAATGAGGTTTTTGCTTTGTCTGAAACTTACTCTAAAGCCATCTCTACAAAATGCCATATCTGGTAGTTCTCAGGGTATAGTTTACCCTATATAAATCAAAATATTCTGAGGTTTCCAGTAATTTTTTATCCTCACTATTGTCCAAATGTAGTGTAATTGATATTACCACATTGAGTTTATTTTTTAAAATTTTTTCATCTGATATCAAGGACAAACCAATAGATTTTATTTTATTATTATTATTATTATTAGTATTATTATTATTATTATTTACAGAAGTTACTTGGTCGAACTTTCCTTAAAACTTCTCCAAAATGGAGTTTGGTGCTTCCAACTAAGCAATATATAAATAAATAACATAAGGATTTTTTTTTAAAGTAGCTGTGAAATAAAAGGCTTGGAATAAAGTATTTAGCCTTAGTGTTAGCATTCTGGACTCCATCAGAGTTGGCTGGTAACTGGAACAGTGTGTGAACCCAGGAGCGCTCACTTAAGCCCCCACTACCCCCTCCACGTTGATCAAGATGCCATTCTTCTCCGTTGAAGTCACATTTGCAAAAAGAGTCTTAACTGTTCCCTTGGAGGTTGAAAACTCTGGAAACACAAGAAATGGGTCCTGAAAGGAGAGGTTCAGAAACTAATACGTGCACTTAAGAGAGTGATCATAGTCATTACTCTGTAGATGAACTGTACTTATAAACAAAAGTCATGTTTCCAAAATGCAAAACAGATGGTGCCTAGCAGAAAGGTGAGATTCTTCCTTTAAGTGGATGGAATTTGAACTGAGACATTTTTGAGAATTCCAAAATGCTAACACAAACTTTGACAATGAATTTTTTAAAAGTATGTAGAAAGTATTATCCATTTGTAATGTGCTTTCACCTAGTTATTAAAAACAGTTCAGAAAACAAAATAGGATCAGGAGGAAATGAAAGCTAGCACAGTGCTATGAGCTGGTGGTAAAACGGATTTAGAACCACGGAAAAGTTTGTGTTCCTCAAGTTGAGTGTGCTCTGTGTTCTACCAGCTGCTCCTGGAACTGTTTCAGAGAGACGAGCTGAAAAGGATCAATTATCTGAATCAGAATCTATCGGATACTTTCTGTGCTTAGTGCTTTCTTAGATTCCGTAGATGATTCAAACCATGGACTTAAGGAATTTTAAATCTTATTACTATAAAGAACCCGTTAGCTAACAGAATAAAGCAGTGTATAATTGAATGTTAAAAATGTAAACTTCATGAACTACTTGTTATAGAAATTCAGAGTACCATGTTCTACCCAGGCCTGTAAAATCAAGCCAGGAAACAATACCAGCCCTTGACATGCACCAGGCCTGGCTAAAACCTGCATTTGAGCCAAGCATCTGGGTAACTGTACGTTAAAGTTTTAAAGTCCTGGCTCTCGAGCACAGTAGAATTTATCTAGTGTTTGTTTTGTTTTTAAGCTTCAGGTAGATTATGCAGAAAACACAATTTAAATAATCACTAGTTTGTTATTTATGTGGATTGAAAAACTAGATTCTGCATTTTTAGTGCCAATATGTAATATTCATGCATTCAATCACTAGAATCCTATGGGGGAAAACATAAAAATGGGAATTTTTTTTTAACTCACACAGCTGCAAGCTGAAAGCGGACACATGTGTGAAATGTGTGTATGTTTACACATGGCATAGTCCAGGCTCAACGAAGGAACTGCACTGATAATCCATAGTCTCTACTGTCCAAAGTCCATGACTCAGATGTTTTCACAGGTGAGATTTATTAACATTTAAAGGAAAAGATCATCTTGTGTATGTTGTTTCATAAAGAAAAAGAGCTAAGCAAATAATTTTATGGGTGTAATGTGACCGTGACTTGAAAATTGGATAAGAACAGTGTAAGATAAGAAAAAAACTATTTTATTTTTAAACAGATGTAAACATTTTAAAATGTCAATTAACCATATCTAGTCAAATTCCTAAAATATATTATGTACAAGAAACATTTATTCTAGAAGTAAAAGGATAGTTTAATATCAAAAATTCACTATGTTAACAGGCAAGAGGAGTAAAATCGTAGATTATGGCTGTAAAAATAATTTTATACACTTCAATATAGTGATAAATTTATATTGTAGTGACCAGTTCCAGGGTGCAACCAAGGTTGGATGGTTACACACATGAACACACACACACACACACACACACACACACACACACACACACACAAATATTCAGTGTATATGTGGATAGAACTACAAATACATATACTCATTGTTTTAGTTAATTTTTCATTTCTGGGGCAGCATACCCAACATTCTCAACTTAAGGGAGGAAAGGTTATTTTAGCTCACAGTTTCAGAAGGTCTCAGTTCATTTATGGGCAGCTGCCAATGGTGGAAACACATGGTAGAGGCCAAGCTGAGAAAAAGCTGTTGGGTGGCTGCACTCCACACAGCCGAACTCTAGCAAACACTTCCCTCTTTGGCCCTACAGCCTGCTCTGGGGTACTTTTCTCAGAGCGGTCTTTGGTCCACCTCTGAGTGGATAAATGGCCCACCTTGCTGATTCCTGAGACATCCTCAAGCATCTTTTTTATAGTTGTATTTCTAAGTACTTGGCTTCTTTTGAATGCTAATCTCTTTAACAACTGTGCTCTTACCTCTAAAGTCTGCTTCAGTCTGGAAAAACTGTAAAAAATGTACACCTTTTTTTCTCTGCCTTTTTTTCATATAGAGATAGATAAAAGCCTCAAGCAGTACCCATGTGACAGCACATCCGTTGGACTACCTTGAAATTTCCTCTACCAGATTAAATAGTCCATTTCTCTTAATCTCAGTTTCAGGCAAAGTCTTAGGAAATGGCAAAATGCTGATACATCGTTTGTCAGAGCATAGCATGCTTGATTTCTAGACCAATTGCCAAACCTCTTGATCTTAGTTTTTCAAATCTGTGGTTCTTTTTGCATTATGGTCTTCTGAGCTCTAATCAGAATCTTCCAACAAGCTCAGCTCACAGCATTCTAAGACTTCTTTAGCCAGCTTCTTCAAATTTTTCCATAGCCCTTTGTAAATAGTTTCAAAGGCTTCTAAACCACGTTGCCGGGTAGTCACAGCAATCACCCTACTTCTCTGGTTTCAATTTTGGTCTTAGTTACTTTTCCATTGCTAGCACACAATACCCAACAGCCACCATTTAAGGAAAGAAAGCTTCATTTTAGCTCACGGTTTCAGTGAATTTGTGGGCAGTAGGCAATGGTAGAAGAAAATGGCAGAGGCCTAGGTGGAGGAAAGTGTTCACAGCATGAAGACCGTGAGCAAGATATATCCTTCCAGGTCATGTCCCAGTGATCCACCTCCTCTTCACAGCACATGGTTCCAGAGGTGCTCCACAACATCCAAATGCGTAAGCCTTTTGTGAGACAATTCGGATTCAAGCCATGACTCACTTGTAAAAAATGCATTAATTCAGTTTATTTGTAATACATTTTTGTTTCAGTAAGCAAGGTTGAAAAGGAAGCATTCTTAATTTGATAGTGACCACATGCCTAGAATCTACAGCAAACCTCCTAGTTAAGATCAAAAATAAAAACATTTCTTATCACTTCTGGCTGGTGAAGTGATAGATATCCTATTACATATGACAAAAAAGCTTTGGAAGAATTAAAATCTAATATTTCACTTATAATCCAATTCTCTCCACTGAAAACAAGCACATTTTCATACAGCTTGGTTAAAGTATGCCCAAACTGAAGCCTATTGTGGATTCTTGTCCTTCTCTTTTTCTTTTTTGTAATACTAGGAATTGAACCCAGGAACTTTGCAATGAGCCTCATCTAACCTCATTTTTAGTTTTTATTTTGAGGCTGAGTCTTACTAAGTCACTAACTTGCTCAGGCTGGGCTTGAACTTGTCCTTGATTTTTAAAATGTTATAACAGTAAAAAAAATTGAAGAAGTTCTAGCACTTAAACATGTACGTTGCCTACATTATGTATTTTATATATGATCCAAGACAGCGCCTCTTCACTCAGAAAAACGAGAGCAAAGCATGATGGGCCATAGGCTTAACAACGTATCCGATCTAATTTAATGAACAAATTATTAGAAGTTTCCAGAGTTTGCAAAGGTTGATGGGCAAAATATTATCTAATAAAATGAAGACCTTTTGACCAGCTCTTTAGCGTAGTTATACCTCTCCAACAGCTGACCCTGTGTGTAGACATGTGGTGGGTGTGTCAATAGTGAAGTATTATTCAGGGCCAGAAGGTAGAAGATGTAGACCTGGAGCTGTTTAATAGCTCAGTGCAGCTGTGGCCTCCAGGCACCACCCTGGGCAGTGTGGTGCTCAGCTGCATCATGGGGCTGTTGATTAAACTGTTCTTTAAAAAACATTCCGGAAAATCCTGTAAAACACAATATTATTCATAGTAGTGTTAAAATCTGGCCTACTACTTGTTTTTGTAAGTTTTATCAGAGCACACTCATGTATTTTGTTTAAATAAATCTAAGCAAGTAAAAGGGAATCAAAAGGAAAAAATGAACAAAGAAGATAAAATAGGCAATTCATACACTGGAACCCCAAAAGAATCACAAGGGTACCCACAAATTATCTTAGAAACCAGAGAACTGCAACTAGCAAAGAAAAAATGCTTCCCAATAACCAGGATGGCAGAAGATGCAGTGTAAACAATGCTAAGCATCGGCAAGGACATCCATCAGGAAAGGAGGCCCTGTGCTGGAGGGTATGCTTGGTGCAGGCACTCGGAAAGCCACCCGGTGGGGTCATATGTGTGCATCTCCTGCAATCTAATGGTTCTCCTCTACTCTTCAAGACATCTCACAAAGTTACGTAAGAAACTTGTGCAGTATGTTCATTAGATACAGTGATTGCTCTGGTGAAAAGTAAGTGATAACTTAGGATCCTCAATAGTACATACATATGCTACATATGTAGCAAACGTAGATGCATGATCTGGAACTCGGCAAAATTAAGAAGATCATATATATGTATATAATAGATATACACATATATGTATATAAATAGATTCGAGTAAAAAATTGAAACAATATAAACTATAGTATAACACAATACATACAATTGGAAAGCAATATTAAAATTTTAAAAGAATAAATATACAAATACAAAGGCATATATCAGATACATTAGCTTAGGCACCCACAGGATGTAGAGAAGAAATATCAACACAATGGCAAACACTTAGCCAAATTTTGAAATAATGATATTACTGGTGTAATTTAAAATCCACTGACCTCTTATACATCATTTGTACTTACAGAATTTCTCTTCTTTCATCGATATTCTTTTTTTTTTTTAATACAAGATCTTACTCTGTTGTCCAGGCTGGTCCTGAATTCATTATGTAGCCCAGGCTGGTCTTGGACTCATGGCAATCCTTCCTCAGCATGCCAAGAGCTGGGATTACAGGTGTGCTTCACTCATGAATATACTCTAGCTCAATTGGAAGGCTGTGTTTATGGTCATGTGGAAGAATTAAAGGTGGAGGGTTTTTTTGCTAGGCTGTTGTGCAGAATGTAATATCCGAGTAGACTATCAGTGTGGCTGTCAGCAACCTGAGTCCTCTGGTGAAGTGAGATGCTGTGGGATATGAATTAGCATTTAAATGTAAGAATCATACTGAGTACTGCAGTGGAGGAGATGCCAGAGCTATTCATTCCAAGTGTTCAGCTCAGACTTGCACCAATAGAGACTTTTTAAAAATTCCTTATGGTTTTAGCACATTGCCAAGCACACGTTCAGTATTTTAGCATGATAATCTAGTTTGGATAAATAAGTAAAAATAAATGAAAATGATAAACTCCTTTCCTCAAACAAAAGTTATATGAATAATGATTTTACCAGTAAACATGTAATAATTACAGAACTTGAAACTCTCAAATAAGATGTTTAATAAAAGAAAATTACATTCTCTTCTCAGATAAAGAAAACTAATTTTTGGAACATGTTTTCCTGCATTTCCACTTATGGAGTCCATCTGTCCCTTGGGTCATGACTGGTCATGCACCAAATGATGGCTTAAGCGGAAATGCAGAAGCTGGAATTGTTAGGCTGACTGGGAAATCTCAACTACTCCAAGGAAAAACGACTTGAAAACAGGGGAAGGCTAGCAAGGAAACAGGGAGGCAAAAGTCCTATGAAACCTACCCAACAAGAGGGGCACACCATCCTTACAGCTAGGAGAGCTGTGTGGGCATTCAGCCCAGCTCAGAGAAGGCAGCTCGCGTTCTCAATACAGAAGGTCAAACGGAACTCCAGCCAGTGCCGCTAGCACTTATGAGCAAATCTATAAGCTAAGTGCTTTTCAGATACTATCTCTTTTAATCCTGGCAACCTTACGAGGTGGCTGAGGCAGCAATTCCTGTCTTTATTTCAGATCGTATAGCTTAAGGCTCAGGGATCAGGAGTGTCTTGCTAAGGTCAGGCCAATGATAGAAATAAAATATGAATCCACATTCTTTTGCTCCAAAGCATTGGCTATTTCCATGATACCACAGTCTCTTCTTTAGCTTAAACTGAGAGTGATGGCAGATTAAGGGGAAAATATACATTTTTAATAGCTAGAACAGAAGGATCTGAGTTCAAATAGGATGGCCTCAGGTGCTGGGAAATTGAAAATGTTCACAAGTGACGGTGCCATAAAAATGCTTACTTCCGAACATCTACCTTGTATCTAGAGCTACATACTTGTGAATAATGTGTAATACTTGCAAATCATCAAAACTTTTTATACTATGTGCTGTGTAAAATATGCCTTACGGCTTCCTGGGCTGGTGAGGGTGGGGGGTGGATTCAAAGATACATTCCCTCTCAAATCACTCACAAATCTAGACAAGGTAGGTGAAGAGTGGAAATTACCAGACGTACGAGCGAAACACGAAGGATGATGGGAGGCAGAGGCCAGGACGACGGCTGCAGAGCTGTTGGGAAGAGAAGAGTCCAAGGGAAAGTGAGATTTAAGAAAAGACAGCGAGAAACGAGTAGATGGGCGACTCTCAGGTATGGCTAGAAACCTAGCGGCCTGGGAGTCAGGAAGCCCTTTCAAGTTGTCTGTGAAGTCCGACGGTTCTTACAATAACACAAGATTACATTTTTATTTTAATCATCTGTCTTGATTGTGCAAAAACAAGAGCTGCCATCATCTGAAAATATTAAAATGTTATTTCCTTTTCTAAATGTTTTATTTAAATGAAGCGAGATTTTCACTCACTTTCTTGAAAGAAAACAATATCTAGCATCTGTGACCGTTCATTCTGATGAGTCCCCTTCCTTGGGTTAAGAAACACTCGGCGGATTAGTAAAGCAGGCTCCTGGCTGAGTCTGGCTGGGTCACCGACATGACCCTGGGTGTCTTGCTGGCGCCCTCTGTTGTTGCTCTGCTCTGCTTTCCAGGCACCGTGGACCGAGCAGGTTCTCACCTCCGGGTTCTTCCCCTGTGATGTTTCTGCCCTGAAGCCAGCTGATCGTGGACTGAACACATGCACCAAGTGAACTTTTATTCCTTAAGTTGCAAGACTAACACAGCACCTGAGACAAACACGAGCATCCCATGTCTTAAGCCAGACATCACAGATACTTGCAACAACGCTAAAAACACTTTTTATTTTTGAAACATATTGTTCATTTTCATAAAAATATATAGCTTATGTTAACTTGTGATGAAATTATTATTTTCATTGGTTTTTAGCTGAGTACTTTTTCTCGCTTTAGTTTCTAATATGATAAATATTAGTAACATAAGCAAGAAATCTTTAGGTTTCTCAGCAATTTTTAAGAGTATAAAGGAGTCCTGAAATCACACAGAACAACAGGTTTGTGCGTGCATGTGTATTTTTATGTTGTCTTTTTAAAAAGTTAACTTTTGTGATATATAACTTACATATAGTAAAATACACCGAGCTTTGTGTGCTATTGAGAGTCTTGATGAACACAGAGGCACCATCATGTTCAGGTTATAAAACATCTCGTCACTCCAAAACATTCCTGATGGCCCATTGCACACCATCTATCTCTCTCTCTTACCTGCCTAGTAATCACTACATTCTTTTCTATTCTTACTAGCTTTTTCAGACCATAGAAGAAGAACCACGTGTTACCTAACTCTTTCACTCTGCAATCTCTCACTTAGCACAATGTACTTGGTATATTTTCACATTGCTGTGGATTTCACAGGCTGTTCCTTTGTATTGCTGCTTAGTATTCATTATATGAATACACCACCATTTCTTTATCCACTCACCTGTTTCAGGACCTCAGCGTTCTCTCCAGCTCTGGG
Source organism: Ctenodactylus gundi (assembly GCA_004027205.1). Lineage (NCBI taxonomy): Eukaryota > Metazoa > Chordata > Mammalia > Rodentia > Ctenodactylidae > Ctenodactylus > Ctenodactylus gundi. Next base: position 778,681 of record PVKB01000292.1, on the reverse strand, counting down.
CTGTTACTAATTGGCACTCACACAGAGGTTTTTGTGTGAACATATTTTCTTTTTGGGGGAAGTAGTAAACCTGAGTTTAACTCTAAGGTGGTTTATGTGTTTGGAAAATGAAAGGGGGAACATTCTAGGTAGAGCGATGGTAGGAGAAAGCTTCTATGCCTTTTGCCCCATTTGTTTTCAAAGGCTTGGGAGCAAAAGGCCGTATGGGGATTCTTCTGTGGAATAAGAAATCCACAAGGAGAGCATGTAGCAGGCACATCCCGTGTTCCCCTTGGATTGTCTCTGCCACTGACACAGGCCCTCAGCATCTTGCTCCTCCTCAGATGTTTCCTCCGGCCCACAGAAGACTCCTGGATCCCATATGATCACTGAGAAGCCACTTGCTTTGGGATAAAAAAAAAAAATCAGTAATTTGAGTAGAATTAGAGCAAGTGTTCTATTAAAGTGAAATTTTTTTAAAAATACAAGTGGTCTATAGTTATTAGAGTTTTGGAAATTTGTAGACATCCTTTGCCAAATAAAATAACAGGTCTCATTTTGCCTCATTTGATCTTCTGTCCTTATTTTTACATAGTTGTGATCTTTCTATTATTTTTTATCTTATTTTTCTCTAATATTCCATCATAACCATTTTCTTATGAGACTCTTCATAAAATGATTTTAACAGCTACATGATATTCCATCATATAACTCTAAGATAATTTACTTAGTCATTTCTTGACTATTGAGAAATTGTTTGGCTTTTGTATTATGGCCATTATTAAGTAATGCTGTCGGCAAACATCTTTCTTCATTAAGAATTTTTTAAATTGAATTTTTTCTTCCATTTCCAATCACAAAATCACATTTGAAACCTTCAAGAAATATTCAGAATTACAAAGAGTGACATCATGAGTGAGCGTAGGGAAAGTTTATCTAATTTTCCTTCTTTTTCTCCCAGTCTAGCAGCGTTGGGTGTCGACCATCTGCTGGCTTTCTGGTAGGCACCAAAAGGAAATGTTTGACCAAAATGTAGCTTGAGGTTCAGATTTTAAGTCTCCAGTTCAGCGCAGTGAAGACTGGCTGCCTATCCACCCTGAATTGTGCGGTGGGGGGTGGGGGGTGGCGTGGGGCTTGGGACACAATGACTCACAGCAGCAGCTGGTGCCCAGCTCCGCTCCCGAGCTGCAGTGCACGGGACAGCGTCAACCCTACGTCACAGGTAAAGAAATGAGGACGCAGACGGACTGCCAGGCCCATGCTTGTAAGAGGCAGAGCCAGGATTCGAACCTAGCGTCCTAGTGTGGTTCCTTCTCCCTGTCTTTTTTTTTTTTTTCCTTCCTCAGAAGCCTTCGAAGAAGAAAAAAGCTTCCACAGTGCCTGGTGTGCCTTGGATCTGGTCCCCGCTGGTGCTCTGGTTCCAGTGGCTCCTGGACTGACTCCACCAGCGGCGTAGTGCGGTTGGTGCCGGTTACACCACCAGAGTTCTACGAAAGCAAATCCTGCTAGCTTTGCTCACTGGAAAGCATCGCTGTTAATGTTCTTACATGCAGTCTTTATGAAGTGCATATGTCCTTTATAAATACGCACAGGCACGCTCGCAAACAGCAAAGTCTGCAGCGCGGGGAGAAGGCAAGGGAGACCCTTGTTCCTGAAGAAGGAAGTCCAGACCGAAGGTGATTTTTCTAAAATAGTATTTGGCATAAAAAGATTTCACAGGTTAGCCAAATATAGGGCAGCCTGTATCAAAAATTGATTAATTAATTAAAAATTGTTCCTTTTAGAGATTTGTGCAGCAAATTAAGTAATTAAAAGCCCTGAGAAGTCCTGCAGTGAAGCAACCTGTCTACATCGGTCTGATCCAGAATTTTCAAACTTCTCTCCATCTGGGGCGTTTTAATTCGGGTGCGTCCTGTTTGCAACCCACTTGGCTCGGGCTAGCCTTGGACTTGGCACACACTGGTTGAACAGTTCTTTCTCGCTCTCTCTCGCTCTCTCTCTCTCTCTCTCTCTCTCTCTCTCTCTCTCTCTCTCTCTCTCTGCTTCACGGAGAGGAAGGAACCAGGCTCCCTTGGTCCCGGCTGCTGTGTGGCTCCTCACCAGGGGGTAACACCGAGCCCAGGATTTCGACTGTTGCCCTGGAGCGACCAGCTTCGCGTGTTCCCACCCACCTCTGCTCTGCTGTGCACAGCTCTGGGGGCCGCAGGCAGCCGCGGCGGGTGCGCCCAGCGGAGGAAGGCCGCTCCTCCAAGGTACCTGCGACGCCTGGTGCAAGCGTGCACGTTACAGGGGACATCTGCGGCCTGTTCTGCAGCCCTGGCAGCTTGGCATCTCGCCCAGCTGGTCCTCGCCCCCAGCACACCAGTCGGTTCAGCCTAGAGTAACTATGGCGGATGCGGCCCCGACTGGCTGTCTTCCCTGGCTGTTGCGGGGAGAGATGGCGGCTGAATCCCCGGGGTTGCTGCAAGTGGGAATGGCACACTCGGAAAGAGACGCGGCCTGAACGGCGCTTGGAGCAAAACTGGGAGCTGCCCTTCAGTGGCACCCGGTGATTATGGTATTAGCGGGGCACAGCTCCTCGGCGGCTGTCACTCACTGCCATTGCGAAGGCGTGTGAGCCAGGGGAGCCGAGAGCGGCTGGGATGATCCACAGCCCTGTAATTATGTGACTAATTCCAAAAAGGTCAGAACTCCTTAATCAGACGTTAATCAAAGCGTTTTGTAAATGACGCTGATTCCACCCTGAGAGGTAGACCGAACAGCCGGGGCCAAGGTCAGCAGACCCGAATCCTTGAACCCGAGTGGATTTCAAGAATAAGGGCTGGCAAAGCAAATAGCTTTACTCGGGAAAAGAAAATCGAGAGGTTAGACTTTTTTCTTTTTTTGCAGTACAAAATGACGTTATGCCCTGACTGCCCTTTCATAGTGAATAACCATGTTGGAGAACGGTTAAAGGATGGCAGGCCACCCACACAGACCTTTCCCGTCCCTTCCCTCTCCAAAAGTTTGCTTTTGTGACAACACTGCAGTCGGTAGCTCCGGCTTCTGTTCATCTCCGTCGGCATCTCCTTCTCACCTGCCCCTCGCCCTGGCGTCACAGGACACATATAAACTCAAGATGCAAACAAGCCAACGGGGACCTGCAATTCAGTTACTTTCCTTTGGCTGTTCGGTCATAGAAAGAAGATTCACCCTGAAGTCTGCTGCCCCACAACAGTGTTCTTTCCACCTACAGTGGCTCCCGTTATAGCAGACTGAGGGCTCCAGAGCCACCCTGATGTCTCTGTCACTAATCAGGGCATGGCCCCCCTCCTTGCCCAGGCCCACTAACCTATGGCTGCTCACTAGAAACCTCCTAGTAACAAAGAAATAAATGAATGAAATAAATGAAAGACCCTGTGCCCTATCAGATTTCAAAAACTACCGAAATGTGGTATGAATATGCAACAATTCCTCAAGGTGAATTGTATTAGTTTGGGGTTCTTACAACAGGCAAAATTGAGAAAAATTATAATGAAAGAATCTATTTGGAAGGCTTACAAGTTTGAGAACAGAGAAAGTTCAAGATGGTGGCTTGCACTTGCCAGAGATGGAGGGTCTTATGGCTGCTCAGCTGGGGTAGAGCACTTATCAGGGACTACAGGACACCAGTGAGCACCTGCTACAGATCTTGGCTATTGGAAGAACAATGCTGAAGATCGGAGACTAGACAGATGGACAGGTGTAAGTCCAGACTGAAGAGAATCTATGATGAAGATCTGTGGCGTGTAGCAAGTTGGAGTCTGTAGACAATTGTGAGGGGTGAGAGTTTTCCCAGAGGAAAAAGCTGGAACAATCTTTCTTCTTCCTTCCTTATACACAGTTCTAGTTCCCAGTTGGGTTTGCACATCCAGGTGAGTGTTCTTCCCTCATTTGCTGGCCCACAGATCACTCACAATCTAATACAGGCTGGTTCTCAATTCCCAGTATAGGCGTGGTTCCCAAAGTCCAATCCAGATGTGGCTCCTGATTGCCTCAAATTGACATAATCTCTCCAATGATCACATGAATGTAGTTATTGTGTATCAAAAATACCAATATATACTAACAAAAGGAATAATTTGGGGGGAAAATAGCAAATTTCAGTGAGTTTAGAGATATATTTAAAAAACAATCCCTATGTTTTGTTTTTCATGCTGAAAATTATCCAGAGCTGTAGATTATTCGAATCTTATTTACTATGTCACTTAAGTCTCATTACATCTTTGTTGCTGTTGTTTTATAAGGCTTCAAGCCATTTTGTTGTCTATATTTTTTTTTTCAGAAACATTTCTGATCTGCTGATATCAGGCTATGGTAAATTTCCAGAAGCTTTTATTATGCAACTGGCCTTGGTCACCCTTCTGGGCAAAGTGGGTTTCTTTGTGGTCTTGCATTCCATGCACCTTGTCTGCAAACTCCAGGCAGAGCACATTGGCAACAGCCTCCTTTTCCAAACCTCGTTTTCTCTCCTTCCCAGGGCGTGAGCTCCCCAAAGTGTGATTAATCCACCTATTGATCTCCTCCTGCCATCGTGGGGGTGAGATATGGCTAGCAATCGGCGCCAGGCCGCCGATGTGACCGGACTGCTAAGGAGAGGTGAGGCAGACGCGAGCGGGCCTGGGTTTCCCACTCGCACACAGAGAGGGGCGTCCCAGCCGCACTTGCACAACGATCCTTCTCATCAAAATGCAGCTGATTCTTTTTCAAATGAATTATAATGTATACTCCCTGCTATCTCAATTGGCTTCACAAAGGTCTAATAAAATTTTATGGGGAAAGGGAAAGAAGAAGATGAAAAAAAAAAAGTAGCAAGACAGAAATCTCCTGGAAATGAAGCCAAACAAGAATGTGCTGCTTTGATTACAGCTATCCAGGCAGCTATAATGGATGGCCAAAGCTTGCCAGCCAAAGGGATTAGAAGAATAAGAAGGCATTTACCTAATATTCAGAGGCACTGTTGTGAGGGAAAGGTAAGGTGAAGATAAGCTCAGAGGGTAGGCGAAGACACTAGACAGAAACGCTCAGTCTACAAATGAACAGGAAGTCAAAATTTGTGCACTAAACTCATTTCTTCAGCCAGTTTTGACCAGTAAACTGAGCAAAGAAAATTTGGCCAGCCAATAATTGGTAAAGCTTCCTTTTTTTTCTCTCCTCTCCTGCCCAAGAGAATGCCAAATGTGCTTATCCCTTGCAGCGGATGCCATATTTTCTTTCTTTCTGCCTCTTGTATGTAGAAGAATCACTCACCCACAAAGTCACACTATTTTCTTCATTTCCGGGAACTACCAAGATGCCTGGGACATCAACTGGAATTACATAGCACTTGCTATTTCCTGTGGATTTAGTTTTTAATGCATCCACCCAAAAACCAAACACACTAAGAAGTTTTGCAGGGGTCTGGAACTAAGTAACTTCTCCATTTGGTAGGGTGGCACTGGCAGTGGTAGTAGCAGTGGCAGTGTTAAGACTGCCAAACTTTCTGCACAGTAGCCCTTGTGTTTCAGCTTCACATTAATTTTCTGATTTCTCTGTTCCAGATGTGCACAAAGCCCAAGGCACATCCACAGACATCTGGGAGAGATAGACAGAACTGGTAGCTTACAAAAAAAAAACAAGCAATTAAGAGTAGAGGATTAAATTTGCCTTGTACATTTTTGGCTCCGAATAAGGTAAGAATCAAACCTAGTTACTGAATCCAGGCTTGGTAATTTTTACCAGGTTTCCTGGAGGGATTGCAAAGAACTAAAACCTGAAGGGTAGATAGGAGTTTGTCTTATGACAAAGGAGGTAGATGAGAGAGAGGTAAGAGACTGGGTAGAAAAGACCTAATGTTAGCCATGGAAGCCATGGAAGAATTTAAATAGTGTAGTGATGTGACTTCTGTTGAGATTGCAGAGGATGATTCGAAAGGGGCAATGTGTTAGGAGGCCAGTCCCGTGGTCTGAGCCAAGGTGGCAGCAAGAGATAAAAGAAAGAAAAGAAACCAGGGTAACTCCTGGTAATTCCAGCAAATCAAACCAAATAAGGATTTTTAAAAATGAAAATATATCATATTATAAGTGGGTTTCCAAAAGAGCCCAAAACATTGTACATGCCCGATAAATTAACAACAACAATAAGGCCGTAAGAGTTCAGAAACTCTGGGAGGCAAGAGAGCAGTGGATCAGCTGGGTTCATGTTCTGCTTGGGGACTGACTAGGCCTAGAGGATACAAGAAAGAGAAACACCAAACCCAAGAGAAAAACAGAGCCAAGAACCACGTGCACAGGACCGGTCATGCCAGACTGACTCAAATGAAACTACTTCAGTGTTGAGCCACCAGCTGATGAAGGCAAAGTTGCAGGGACTTGGTGGTGAGTGAACCATTTTCCACAAAGCCAATGTTTCAATATTTTGTTTGGCATCAAAATCCAATTGGACTGAAGAAGGATGTGGCTTGGAAATAGGCTAAGAATTAATAAATGAAATGGTCCATGAGAAGTGCCAGTGTCCAAATGCAGAGCACAATTTCTAATAGAAATATGATTTATCAGTGTCTTTATTAATAAGTCGGAAAGAGGGCTTTGCTTATTGATGCAAATTGCAGATGCTTCTAAATAAGGCAGCACTGTCAACACCCGGCTGATCACAATGTCCCCAAAGAGGTTAGAAATGAGGGGCAGGAAATGATAAAACAAGGTTAAGTTTGGCTAGATGGAAACTACATCTGGGGAAAGATAATTCAGAAAGCAGATATTCATTGGGCCAAAGAAATCTGGACCACACTGGTGCCAAAAGAGACCCAGGTGCAATACCGGATGGCAAATTAAGTAAGAGTTTAAAATATGCCAGGCAACCCAAAGCCCATTCAGTCCTGGCCTGTCATCATCTGATAAAGAAAACTTATCCTATCAGAGAAAAAGATCTGCTTTGCCTCAGCCTTTCTGTGTGCAGGGAAACTCTTCCACTTACTGCCTTGGTTTTAGTTTAAAACAAAAATGATCTACCAAAAGTACATGGCCTCCACTAGCATCTCAAATTTATGGTCAACACTTTTAAGGGAAAGAAATAAAGCCACAGTAATTTGCAGATAGAAGCTTCATTCACTGTGACTTAAGATGTATCACTACTGTTCTTTCATTATTCTCTCATTGTAACAGTCTCTCAGGTAAGTAGCTCGCTCGTCATATGGCCTCTCTCCATTTTACATATTAAGCAGATGGGGCATGGTTACCAAGGGCATTCAAGAATGCCAGTCACTGGTCTCTCTGTCTGGTGCTTTGTTCTTTACAAGGACATCTTCCTTCCAAATGACTGAGACTTTTGAAAAGGTTTAAAGGGAATTGGAGAATCGTCATCAGTGCTGCTTCATGTCTAAAGGACATTATCAGATGAGCCAAGAGATGGGTGATGTATGGGGAGCAAAGCTCCAATGTTTCAGTTAACATAGATATCATCAAAGAATATTCATGGCAAATTCAGAAATTTGCTGCTCAATCTCTTAGTTTACATCTTATGATCAATATTATTTTAAATTATATAAGCAAATATGAACAGAGAATGATTGTCATTTCAGTGCTGAAGATATATTAAGGTCTACCTATATCCAGTCCACCTTAAAACCTTGTCAAAAAGGGCAGAAAGTGGAAATAAACATTATCATTGCAAAGAAAATTATTTCATTATTTCTTCAATTTCCTTTCAAGACTTGCTAATCACACCAAGAGTGTGAAAATGCTTCTAGAGCAAAATCAGATGATTTTATTCAACCATCATGGCTCAGTTTGTAACAAACCCATGGGCAGAGCCAAGGGCCCTTTCTGGTACACAGGCTCACAGGCTCTTTCAGAACGGTGACTGCATTTTGACTTTGCTTAGAGACTAAACATTGTGGAGCAGTGGGGCTTTGTTTGCAGTTAGATTCATTTCAGTCATATTGTCTGAGTGACAACTCATTATTATAACGCAAGTAAGGGATAGTTTGTGATTTGGGTTTTAGTGAGGGCTAGTAAATTTTATAGTGTATATAATTTGGAACATGTCTGTGTTTCAGCCCATATGTGGAAATCTGCCCGGGTGCTTATTATTATGCTTATCTGCAAATGACCAGATGGCCTTCCCCAAATGTAGAGAACAATTTAGTGCCATTTTAAACCATTAAGGCTATTAACTCTGACTTGAGATAATCCTGTGCCCAAAGGGAACTAGTTTTGCTGTCCCTCAAAGTCATCAAATGTAATTAAATGCCATATTGAGGAGTAGGCATTAATGGATTAAGGAGACCAGGCTGTCAACCAGTTATGGGTCAACCAAGAAGAGGGAAACGGAATAGAAGAAAAAGATGATATATTAAGCCAGGTACTGGCTGAGCTGCTGTAACGAGAATGCCAAAATGGTGATTCTGAAAAGATGGCTCATTTCTCTTTCAGATGAAAATCGAGCCAAAACAATGCATAAAACTCAGAGGTCAGTGGGAGGCCTGATATAAGCCTCTCTGCTGCTTAAGACCAACCAGAGCCACTCATGGCACCGCAGGCGTGTAATCCCAGCGCTTGGGAGGCTGAGGCAGGAGGATGTCAAGTTCAAGCCCAGCCTGGGCAACTTGGCGAGTACTTACCTCAAAAATAAAGAAGGACTGAGGAAATTGGTGAGCACGGAGGTCCTGGGTTTAATTCCCAGTAACACGACCACCACCAGAAGGCAACCAGGGACTCCAATTCCATTCATCTAAATGCACTGATACCCCTTATGCTGCTTTTCTCAGCTGTGTGGTTGTAGCTCCCTCATCAGCACATCTACCTTCTGGTTTGCTAGAAAAAAGCATGAGAAAAGGTTAAGCCTAGCAGACCCATTTGAAGGACTTGATGGCAAAATCATACACATCACTTCTGTCCTTGTGTTTACAATTTCCCCACCAAGAACTTAGTTAATTGATCATCACTACTTGCAGGGTTGTCGTCAATTGGATACCATGTGTCCTGCCACGAGGCAGTTGAGTAGAAAGTTCTCCTTCTAAGAGAGAGTATGAGGAGGTGAATACCGAAGCGGCAGTTTCTGCCACAGTCTTGTTCCAGAAGATACCAAAGCCAGAATTAAGAACTGGGTAATTACCATCCCAAGGAGTGAGGAGCTCTGAGGAAGCACACAGCTAAGAGAAACTGATGGCTGGTAAATGCCCTGTAGGTAAGACCAGAAAGTTTGCTATGGAAACTTGCCCTGCAAGATCCCTTGTATGCATGCTATCATTTAATTTTCACTATGTAGGAATAGTAAAACCTTCCCAGGAGAAGATAGCAAAGCAGAACTGGATACCAGGGAAATTATGAGGTGAAATATCTGTAAGGGAAAATGAAAGAGGAGATAGATGAGAGTGGGAGAGCAGATCTGATGCTAAGCAAAGGAGAGAAGGAAGTGTTGGGTCTGAGGAATGAAGTCCCCAGGAAAGTTTAGCAGGACGTTCCAGAAGCTACTTTCCATGTCAAGTGTGCCATTCAAGGGGGATCCACACCTTCTGTGTCTTACATTATATCTTTTTTTTTTTTTGAGTCAGGGTCTTGCTCTGAAGTTCAGGCTGGTGTTGGGGAATCAAACTCAGGATTTTGAGCTTGCTAGGCAAGCACTTGAACTGCTAAACTATTCCTCTAGCCCCTTGCATTAGATCTTAGTCATTCTCATCTTGCAAGTCTCAGTCCTCATGAAATATAACTTCCATGGGATAGTAGGTGGTTACTAAATTCAGAGTACAGCATCTTCGGTCCAAGATTAATAAAAATCCTTCAAGCTGAAGATCTAAGAGGTTCATATTAATATCTGCCACAGAGAAGCCTGCCTGCCTGCCTTCCTCTTGCTTCCTTCCTTCCTCCCTCCCTCCACCCTCCCTCTTCCTCCATCTCTTCCTCCCTTTCTCTATTCCCTCCCTCCCTCCTTCCCTCTTTCCTTTCCTCCTTCCTTCCTTCCAAATTTAATAACTCGTAACTGAATGAGATGCTTGTCTTTCATATACATTCTGCCTACTAAGCTTTTTCCGATCACATAATACGGAGATACAGACATAGAATGTCCAGAAACTGAGAGCTTGAAAGTGAGGAGATTCCTCCCTCAGACTACTTTCTAAGGCCAAAGCCAATGCCGAGGTCCTTCAGGGAGGTGACAAGTATTCACAGAGGAAGTAGTCTATACAGGATTGCTACCACTCTTGCCTGGAACAGTTTGAAAAGCCAAAACCATAGTCACAAGGCCATGACCTAAGCCTTGAATCAACTTCCCTTTGCACCTGAGCCTCTCCTAAAATGAATTTCTTAGCCATCAGACAGAGAACAGTGAAGGTGTTTGTCAGAAACAGACAGATTTTTTTTTTAAATTAAAATAAAGCAGGTTGGGCAAGGCCTCTGTGCTGATTGGTTAAAAGGTTTTACCTAGCAGCAGATGCAGAAGCTCCAGGGTGAATGGTGTGACAGGCAGAGCACAGACTAACTTAAACTCATCCCCTCTGGCTAGTTACTCAGAGCTCCCCCAAGCATCACCCCTCTGCGTAGGTCTCTGTGACTCACCAGGTCTGCAGACCTATAGAAACCCAAAGCTCTTAGCATGGGAACTAAAAAGTGACCATTTCCTAGAAACTTTCAAGGCAGGAAAGTTAATGTTGTCCAAAGTCCCTAAGCAACATGACCTCTGTGTTCTGCCTGGCCTTTCCTTCCTGCCCGGAATCCATCTGGGCTTCCCTGGGCCTTGTACACAGGTTTCCAATTCTGCTTAATCTCTACTTCCTGGTTGGCTAACGACTAAAGCTCTCAAGTTGACCCACGAGCATGATTTACATATCTTTACTTAACAGACTTTACTTGAGCAACAATGAAGTGTTGAGAATATGGATATGAACATAAACTTGGGTCCTGTCCTCACGAATGCAGTCTTGTGAGGGATCTGCTAGGACAACCGTGTACTTACACAGTAAATATAGAGGAGCATGTCATCATGCCTGAGCAAGTCATAGGAGGTGCCAATGAAGTATGAATGTAAGTGAGTGAGCTTGGTGAGGGAATGAGGAGGAAAATCCCCTAGGGAAGGAAAGCACGTATAAAGAGCTCCGTAATCAAAGCGATGTGCCTTCAGAGAGCGACAAAGACCGGGGCTGAGGCTGTGGGCAGCAGAAAGATAGGAGACAAGGTAGGGGAGGTAGACAGGGGCAAAGTCATACAGAGATCTGGCAAGGAATTCACACCTTGTTCTAAAGGTGCTGGGAAGCCACTGAAGAGCTTTAAGCAGGGCTGTGATATTCTAGATTAGGTTTTTTTAAAAGATGGTTTCAGGCCTAGACATCTGGGACTGACTGCTTTGCTGTTTGGGCCTTCTGGTCTTACTTCCCCCATGTAGGGAGATGATAAGGTTAGACTGCTGAATTGAGCATTAGGGAACTCAAATAGGAGCCAATCTCGATCCTGAAGGAGATTGCTTGCCTCAGAATGTCTTTATTTCCCATGGACTAGTTGGTTAGCTTACTTAGCCTAAACCCAAGTAGTTCTGGGTCTATTTGCTATAAGCTATCTTCTATTATCTTTGGTTTAAGTATGTTAACTGAGCTTCTGAATTTCAAAGAGCATTGATCACATATTTCTGGATCGAGAACCCTTTAATTTGCAGAGATATTCATTTTTATAATTAACATATATTAATTAGCCAACTGAATTTTTAAAGAAATATTGTGAGCTCAGTAGTAGTTAATATTATCCACTTATTATTTATCAAGGCATGGAAATATGATTTAAACGACATATCCAAAGTCACACTCCCACAGCTAACACTTGAAAACAAACAGGTTTTTTTGACTCCAAATCTAATGATCTGACACTACAGAGATTGTTGGTAAAATTATTTGTTCATATTTTGCTATTTTAATTCGCTCTGCTCTGGGCTTAAGACTTTCTTTAAAAGTGCTTTTAAAAAACAAAGAAAAACTAAATGTAGACAGAGGAATTGTATGAATATTTGAGGGGAACAGGCACAAGAAAAGATGAAGTACCAGCTAGCCACAGATTCCTACATAGCAATTAAAATTCATTTGTAAATTGAGTTCTGAGATTCCAGGCAGCTAATGCAAAAGAGAAAACATGTTTCATTTTCCATAAAGTAAAACGTGCTCTATCTCCAAGGAACAAACCTTTTCTTGGCACTCAGATGTGAAAGAATTTTCTCCAGTAGGTCTTTTCCTTTGAGAATGAGTAATGTGGTTTACAAATTCCTTCACAGCATTCTTGCTGGGGGACTTCTGTGGGGAAGTAGCCTAGTTTTCATAGATACTCCCACCAAATATGAACAGCAAAATGGAACTCTCATTTTCATTATCTTGCATATTTGTGCCACTTTTAGCACTAGATGTATTGATGTGTAATTGTTTAAAGATGAATCTCCTGAAAAATTGTTTGATGGAAAAGCAAAACTCCTATCTATAGCAGCAACTGAATTTTCTTCTATTGGGAAATATATGGAGACTTCTCCCAAGTTTTTCAAAGTTGGTCTGGACTATCTCCTAAGGTGCGGACCTAAGGTGAAACTCAATCCTCCAAAAGTCTATGTTCCTCTTTAAATGTTTTACCCCTAAAGATGATACATTATATTAAGATAAGCTTACAGTGAAATTTTTCTTATAAAGGTTGCAGACACCTTTCTCTACTAAACTAACAATTGGATATAACTGTAGTAATCGACATATTACATTCTGCTCCTGAAACTTCATTTGGAAGAAGCCAGCTCACTTCTATCTTTTCCTGTCCTTCAGGGAATCATGACACTATTGGTTCATCTTTGCCTTAGTCCTGGCTGGGCACTAGGACCCAGGTACCCTTCCCCCCCACCCCATCTTCCACTTCCCAATTCACAGAGGATGTCCTCCATGAAAAGGAATTTCCAGTGCCCTTCTGATGGCTATGACAGTGGGGCTTGGTGATTTAATTATGCATTCTCCAGGTTGCCTAGGAGACAGCTGGCTGGGACTAGGATGCAATCTGTGACTGTGGAACAGAGCCAAGTTAACTGGGGTTGAACCCATGAACTTAGTCCTCTGGGCATGAACTCTCAATCAATTGTACTAAGTGACCACATTCGTGGTAAGATTGTTACAATAACTCTCGGAATTTGCATTTACAGAGCATGTACTCTGTTGGTCTCATGTTGATCGTCTTTATAGGAATTATCTCCTATGAATCAACTCCTTTTAATATGATCCAAACCCCCTTCTTCATCATTTCCCTTCTTACATGTGAGGAAATTCAAGCTTGGAGAATCTACGTAATTGTCCCAAGGGCACATAGCTAACAAGTAATGAAAACAGGATTCAAATATCCAATTCAGTTCTAGAGCTCATCCCTGTAGCAACCACCGTATATTATGAATATGGTCTATGTTGCAGACAGACCAACAGTTTAGAAAATAGGTGCCGTACAAGTAACCTACCTAGATAATATGAGCCCCCTGATTTGCAACTCAAGACTGGTTTATTAGACTTAAAAGTTTTCTAACTGGTGAATTGAGCACCATTGTTTTTAATGTTTTAGATTCTCATCCTCAGTGCTAGATAATAACGTTCCCACAAGGAAGAGGCTGACATTATACATGTCCACCTGACCCATTTTCAAGAAAATCTTTGTAATATCTTGTGCTTCCAAAGTTCAAATGTTCAATCATCACTGCATTAATTACGTACTCCTAGTAGAATTCTAAACTTTTCTGGAAGGTGGTTTAGTAATGACATATCAGCAACTTCAAACAAGGATGCATATTAGACCTAGGCATTCATTTTAATAACTATCTTCTAAATAAATAATTTGAAAAAAATCTGAAGAGGGAGTCAACTAAAGAAATACAAAGTTGAAAACACCATCACTTGGTAGACGAAGTAAAGTATGAAGTCCCTGGCCCATAGTTTTGCTTAGGCATTTCAGATGGTCATGTGACTCTGCATTCATTGTGTGATGTGCTGATAAATTCAAAGGCTGGGCTCTGTTTGTGAGTGGAGAAAGCAGTCATCACTTTACCTGGACAGTGAGATGTGTTAGCTCCCAGGGACTGACATGGCACCTCACTACACACTGGGCAGCTAAAGCAAAAACAATGACAAAGAACAAAAACCCTATTCTCTTACAGTTCTGGAAGCCGGAAGTGTGAAATCAAGATGTCAAAAGTAGGAGGGTTCCTCTGGAGGCCTGGGGAAAATTTGTCCCCTTCATCTCTGCTAGCTCTTGGTGACTGCTTTCTGGCCATTCTTGGTGTTCTTTCATTTATAAATATTTAGCTCCAGTCATTATTTCCATCTCCACGTGAACTTCTTCCCGGTGTGTCTGCATATTTTCCCTTTCTCTTAAAAAGATTCTAATCATTGGATTTAGGGCCCAATAGTAGAGGATGATTTCACCATGAGATCTTTACTTCAATTACACTTGTAAACACTCTTACTTCAAATAAGGTCCCATTCTGAGATTCCTGGTAGAGGTAACTTGGGGGCTTCTAGTTAATTCATTACATAGAGTTTACGCAAGAATTTATTATACTTGTGTGGGACTTTGGAGACAAACGCACAGCTCTTTATTCACATTCTACTCTGGACTTACAAGTAAGTTATGACAAGTAAGCTATCTTAATTCTTAATTCTCGAATTTCTCACAAAGAATGCTTGTCAATTCCCTAGATAGGTAGGTGAACATATTTATTAGGTTGTTTTGAAGGATTTTAAGAGGTATCATACACGACTTAGTATAGTCCCTGATTTACTGAATTTCTCAATAAATAACAATTACGACAAATTTTATAAAGCATTCTGGAAGAATAAATCACAACAAATAGTTATTATAGAATTAATTACTATAAGTAGTTTTTGCTCTCTATTTAATTTATTTACATATTTTACAAATTTTAACTATACATTATTACTTTTTAAAAACCACGAAATAAGCAACAAAGACATTTTTGTTTGGAAAAAGATAACAATGCTTAGCCTGTTTGCATTCCATTATTCCCACACATACATTTGACTATCCTCAACATTGTACATTAAATTAGCCATGTAACTAATTTTTTTTTAAATCCTCCTTTAGCCTTACGAGCTTCTCTCTGTTTCAGTCCACATTTTCCTAGGTGCAAAATTTGTGTTAGAATCACTGGTATTTTTCAATGCCAAAGTCACAATGTTCTGACAAATATTTAAGAATAACACAATTTTTTGAACGTCTGGAGCAGAGTGACCCAAGGAGGATCTGAAAAGAAGGCTCCTAATGTGGCAAGATCCGCCGACTCCAGGGGAGAAGGATGGAAGCAGTGATGAGGGGATTCTGCTGCCACACGGTTGGGTGGGACCAGAGAAACAGGTAGAGACCAGGAGAGTAGCTCAAGTGGGAAATTGGTGAGTGGAGCTGTGTCATATTTGAATGTACATATTTAGAGTAAGTCATTCTTGGAGATATATCTCATCTAAAATACAAGTATTTTAAAAGTTTAGAGGAAGATAGGGGTATCAATCCCAGTATTCACATCCCTAAAAAAAAAAATTGTGTTAAAACTAACACACGGTAAGTGAAGAAACTAGAAAATACAAATAAGCAAAAATTTAAAAAGCCAGAAGCTCACTATTTAGAAATAACTATAGATTATGCATGTACACAAACATGCTTATATTTACACACATGTGCATCCCTGGTAGAAATACAGTGCACGTGTGTGTGTGCACATGCACACATGTGCGCACATGTACACATACTCAAACACACACAAAAATGTCTTTATCCTCTGGGCCCACGTTTGAAAACATTGACCTCTGGACAGATGTAACCACTGTAGCTGCAATTTTGAGCAAGTAGAGAGTCTTCCTGCATAAATTAGAAAAAACCTCTCTCTTCTGATCTGAAATATTCTCTCACCAGAGCCCTTGTGCCAGTCAGTGTCAGGAGACAACCAGGGTCCTTGATGTCTAAATCCCAATTTTTTTCTCAGATGAGAGAAATGCTATTTTGAATTTTATATTTAGTGTTTCTCAGATACAGAAATCAAATCTTCTGTAACTAGCTTTTTAAGCTCATACTATTTTGTTGCCTCACTTTTCACTTAATAAACATGTTTTATGCCACAAAATTTCATTCTACAACGTTAGACAAACTGCAAAGTATTCTATTATTTGCTTGGACTGTAATTTAACTAATTCCATTAGTAGGTTAAATTGGTTTAATACTAATTATGTTAAATTGACATAATTTAATGAATTAAAAGCACAGACTTTTTTGTCCAGTGTTGCAACAAAAATCTCCATGATTGTCTCATCTTCCATCTAAATGAAATCATGGCCTCCATCCATTTTTCCCCCAGAATTATTCTATTAGTGTATGTTTGCAATACATAGAATTAAATTTGTCTTGGAGAACTGGTCCCTATCCATGTTGCATCGTCTCTATTTTTGTTTCCCTCTCTCCTCCCTACCTTCCCATCTCCTCCTTCTCCCTGTCCACAGCTCTATCTCTGTTACCTACCATCCCTCTTTTATGTATTCATACTTTGAGATTCTCATATTAGGCAAATCATGCAATATTTCACTTTACTCTTTCTCTCTTTCTTTCTTTCTTTCTTTCTTTCTTTCTTTCTTTCTTTCTTTCTTTCTTTTGTGGTATTGGGAATCCAAGCCAATGCTTTCACTGAGTTACATCCTCAGCCTGTTCATATTTTTGATTTTGAGATTAGGTCTCATTAAGTTGCTAATATACTCAAGTTGGGCTCAAACTTCTGATTCAACCACCTCAGTCTCCTGCCAGAATGCTGCGATTGGAGGCCTCAGCCATGGGCTCTGAGCTCAATGGTCTCAAAGTCTTATCATTTTCCTACAAATGATTTTTATGGCATATATATATATATATATATATATATATATATATATATATCACATTTTCTTTATCTATTCATCTGTAGATGGACATGTCAGTTGTTTCCCATTTGTAATTATTTTCTCAGGATAAACTGTTAAAACGTAGAATTGGTATGTCAATGGTAGATTGATGATAAATCCTTTGATATATATTCATACTGGTAATATTAAGTTAATGAAGAAGCTGCCCAGCAGACAAGTGACCAATAAAAAATTTTCTGATTTTCTGAACTAAAAGAACTCCACTTGCACAGCAAACCTCTCAGGGCTAAGCTTTCTGTTCTGATTTAAGGATCATCTCAAGGTTACCATCATAATGCGGGTACTGGTGCGTGTCCTCCAGGGGACAGTTCTGAAGCCAGGCCAAAGAGAAAGAAAAACCACAAGACGAAGCTGTAAAACCTTTACTCTTGGACCCATGTGAACCACAGGAGACAGCAAAGGCTTCTCTCTGTGCTGTGGTCATGACGTAGGCTGGCCCAGGAAGCCACCTTCCACTAGCTTGGGTGACATAGGCCTTTAATGTCAGCACCCTGGAAGGCTGAGGCAGGAGGAGGAGGATCACTAATTTGAACACAGCTTGAAAAGCTCAGTGATTTAGTGAGATCCTGTCTCAAAATCAGAAATAAAGTATAGCTTAGTGTGAATTCCCTGGGCTCACCCTGGTACCAAAGGGAGAAAAGAGGAGTCTGAATAGCCGGCCATCACCCTCCACTGCCACTTCGGGGAGAACCTTGCCTCACCGATCCAAGATGGAGACCTACAAGAGAGTGGGAGCCAGCAACCACAGAGTCATAATTAGAAGAGAAAACCACTGGCTCCTTTTCAAGACCAGAGGAGCAGAATGAGAATAGCAGGCAAAAGTCTAGGACTCCTTGGAGAATGGCTGCCTCAGTCATCGCCTAGCTCAGCCTTGACAGACCTTTCACAAGCGGAGGAGAGACAGCTTATTGTTGGTATATTTGCAGCTTTAAAAAACAGTTTTTGAAGAACTTTTTCAGGAATCCTTTCTGTTTTTCTAGCTGATTGAATTATTTGAATACTACCCCTAAAATCTTCACAACTGAAATGAACATGCCTCCCTTTGTATCATGTCTGGAGATCAGAAATCCAATTTGTGTGTTAAGTAGATAGTCAATGATACATTTCAGAAGGTCATCATGTCTGGATTTAAACAAAATCACGTTTGTATATAAGGAAATGTTTTCTCTTGTACAAGAACACGTTGGAATTTTTTTTCTCCTTCATGTTGCAGCATTGTTATTTTACTATGTGGTAAAACTGTCTGCTCAGAACAATCAAAACAGCAACTCCGACTATCACTGATTGAGCATTTATTTTATTTCAGGCTGCGTAAAGCAACTTCATTCTTTTAACCACACATCCAGGAAGCTCTGGTGTTTAACAGAGGAAAATGCTGAGGTTTAATGAGGTCACATCAGGGGTAGAAGTCACACACCGGAGGAGGCGGTGACTTCTTCTCTACTTCCTGCCACCCATCTCTAACCCGCACCAATGACCAAATAAAGGAGTGAGGTGAAGGAGCATCCACCAGGTCCCGACCTCACGGATGGAGGCAGGAACGTGGGGGAGGGTGGGGAGGGTGGGGCCCAGGAGGGTGGGGCCCATGCTGCTCCTTGAAGGAAGGAGCTAGGATTAAAAAATCTCTGCTTGCCTGTGGATTCTTCCTCCACACCTGTTTGGGTTTTGCTTCCCACTGATTCTCCCAAAGTTCTTTTTTTTTTCAACTCTTTCTTTTAACTATATTCTTAACCCTATCATGTCAACACAATGACTTTTAATTTTTTTGAATAAGTGAAACACCATCTTTAGAGAATATATTCAAAAGAAATTCCCCTAGGCCTGGTGGCATAGGCCCGCAAACCCCTAATCCCAGCAGTTTGGGAGGCTGAGGCAGGAGGATCACAAGTTCAAGTTCAGCCTGGGCAACTTAGTGATTCAGTAAGACCCTGTCTCAAAATCAAAAATAGAAATGAAATGGAGATACAGCTTCATGCCCCACTCCAATACTGAAAAAGGAAGGAAGGAAGGAAGGATGGAAGGAAGGAAGGAAGGAAGAAACCTCTTCTCACCACAAAATTTCAGCTTTTGTCTATAGTCATGACCCAGGTTAGAGACAAGATCACATGCTTCTGCTGCTGAGCTCTGGATCAGCCCACTGAGGAATATGTCTGTGAAAAGTTTTCTATCATAGGACTCACTATAAATTAAGTCTTATTAACTTTCTAAGCTCTGTCAAGGCAGCTTTGACTTTGTATTTACAAAGAATGCCTGACCACCTGCTGTATGGCAGGAAATACGCTAAGAGCTAGGGAGGCAAATATTGGCGAAGTGCTGTCTCTGACTGTGAGGAAAAGACCAAGAAAAGGAGCACAAATTATCAGAAGCAGGGGCTCTGAGCTCTGGCTGCCCGTTAGAATCATTGTGAGACCTTCAAAGACAGACAAACCAGCTAGCCAACCAAGTGAAACATCATTAGCCTGCCAAATGGCACAGACCTAGCATCTCAGCAATCTGAGAAGCTGAGAAAGGAGGATCTCAAGTTCAAGTCCAGTCCGAGCAGCTTAGCAACCTAGCAAAACTGTCTCAAAACCAATAATCAGAAATGGGTTGGGGATGTAGCTCAGCATGAAGATCCTGGGTTTAATCCCCCAGTATTCTCACCTCGCCATCTAAATATAAAAACAAAAACACGAGCACTGGATCCCATTTATCAAAATTTTGATTTATTGGCCTTGAGTAAAGTCTCGTTTGTTTTATAAGCTTTCCAGTTGATTCTAAAGTGCAGCCAGGATCCACCATCCCGGAACTGGGTAGGACATAGGATGCCCAGGGGAGTGGTTCCCAAAAGCTTCTGAGTAGTTCAACCCTGAAGTAGACTTGGAAGAGCTGCCAGGCATTCCAAGAAAGAGCCAAGGAAGGCATAATGGAGACATGGAAGAGAATGGACATGGGCACAAGCATGCAATCAGGGAGATGGCTGCCTGGGTTGGCCAGAGCACTGGATAGTCAGAGCTGAAGGGAAATGAGGCTGATGGATAAGACAGGCAGATATGGGAGCAGGAATCAGGAAAGGGATGGCAGAATGACTTGGTTCCCAGACCAAGTAGATGAGACTTTATAGGAGCAATTACTCATCCTGTGTTTCAAACAATTCCTAGTTGCAGACTGTGTGTGTGCATGTTTGTGTGCATGTTTAGGTGTTTAGGGATGATGGTTGGGAGGGCAGGTGTGCATGTGAGTGGGCCTGGAGACATATCCATTGAAATTAATGGGCTCCCTCAATCCTCCAGTCAATTTTTCTTGAAAAAAAAAAACAAATAATATGCACATTTTTGTTTGTTTCCTTCAAATTACTGACCAGTAAGTATCATGTACTAAAACAAGAGAAAGTTTCAGAAAATCCACAGATACTGAGCGAGGCACCAGGGAGACAAATGTGACTGAGGCAGAGGCAGATTGCTGTGGTACCACCCATGGTCTGAGGGTGAGGGTTAAATGGGAGTGGTGGATTTTCCTGACGTTGCGAATGGCACAACTTCAAGAAGAGAAGTGGTTAAAGGTGTATGTGGATCAAGAGAGGTTTGGGTAAGTCCAATGGGAGAATATTCTTGGATTGTTAAGAAGGTAAAAAGTATTTGGAACACTTTAAAAATACTTTGTAGAGTTATATTATGAAGGAAGACCTGTGGTCTCAGAAGAGAGCACTTACTGCCTGTTTGAAAATAGATGGTTGGTTGAAGGGCTAGTAGGGTACATCCATACATCCTAAGACAGAATATCTTTGTTTTACTTTCGATTAATTATTTTTAATTGAAAAAAGTATATACTTATCTGACATAAAATATTGTTTTGAAATATGTTAACATTCTAGAATGGCTAAATTGAATTAATTAACATCCATTTTTTTCACGCACTGAGAAGGTGTAAAATTTACTTTCCTAGTGACTTTCAAAATTGCTAGTAGCTATCATGACCATGTTAAATCATAGGTTTCTTGAACTTCTTCCTTCTGTGAAACTGAAATCTGTCCTCTGACTCACATCTCTTCCATTCGCTTTCCCTGCAGCCCCTGGTGAACCCCATTCTGTTCTCAGTTTCTGGGAGTTCAATGTTCTCATACTCTACGTGTAAATGAGATCATGGGTATTTGTCTTTCTGGTAGTGCAGAACATTTTTATTGTCAGATTATTTACTTTGAGAAATGCGGCATATGATTAAAACTTTGTTGACAAAAATTGTCCCAAAGACCCATGATTCTAAGGCCTTTGTTAATAGTTATTGTAAGTCCACATGAAAGCACTTAGATTCTATGTCCACTACTTCTGGCACCCTGCAGCCTAACAGATAATATCTGTTAAATTGCATACAGCCTCTTACTTTCACATGTTGTGTAACTCATTCCCTCAGTAAGGATAAAGATAACAAATGTACTACAATATACCAACAGATGTCAAGTTCTACCTTCAAACACTTATTTGTATGCAAAATCATTGTACATCATAGAAAATAATTTTTGACATGGAACTAAATTAATGGAAGATTGAGAAAAATATGGATTCAATCAGTAATTTCTTGCCTTTTTTCAAGTTCAAGTTCTAAAAGCAGATGAGGTGTTTTAATTATTTTGTTTCACATGTGGAAAGAATAATCCAAAGGAAATAGGTTAGGATTCTTTCCAAGTTTGAATTACAAATTATCCCAGGACCCTGGAGAGAAGCAACAGCAAACAAGCTCTTGGGCCATTCTTTGTCGGGCCAGCCTTTCGATCAATATTGAAAGCTACCTTGAGGGCCTAATGTTTTTCTTGTGCTGTTTCCCAGAGTAGAGGAAGTTTGACCTGTTTCCTGGTCAGTCTATGATTTGTATTATTCATGTGATGTGTCACAGGCCTAAGTCCCAGGGAAGCTGCTTTGGGTGGCCATCTCTACTCAGCTGCATCTATGGAATAAACGCCCTCTGGATCCTCTGGGGGAATCACTTGGGTTTTGATGGTCACCTGTTGCCTTTTTAGCTTACAGTCTGGACCAGAGAAAAGTGATGCTGACTGTCCCTGTGCACCACCTGTTGGTCACCTGCATCTTCCCTTCCGGAAGGAGGAAGTACCTGCCCTGCAGTGCTAAGAGCCCAGCTGGGTTCACACACCAGAGACAGGGTTCCCTCATCACTCCTTCCCCTCTCCAATGTGCTCTGCCTTCCTGGGGTTTTAAGGGACAAGGACCCACAAGAGACAATATATGGCAAGGGACAGAGAGAGAGAGAGAGAGACTCGGTTTTGTTTGCAGTCTGTTTAAGCTTTCCCATAAAGCCCCACCCTCATCGTACACTGGGCAATTTTGTGGCCCCAGGGAACCCTTACCTTTGAGGCTCATCCCGAAACATATGTGTGAAGAGCAACCTTGAATATTTCATGGAAATAAAAGTGTGCCACTAGCTCTGTGCAATACGAATCTTAAAATCACACCATTTTATTCTAAATGCTATTAAGGAAAAACAACACAAATGATAAAATATTAATAAACATGTCTAAATATCATTTCCCCCATAAAATGAACAGGAAGATGAGGCGTATTTGATAGACAGGCTTAGAAAACCCTTGAGAATTCTGTGGTATGAGGGAAATAAAAACAAACTAGACAAGGATTTAATGTTGGGCTGAGGCTTGATCTAATTTCCATCCTTTGCACTGGCCAGCAGGAGAGCTATCTATTTGGTGGTGGTTTTCTAAAAGTCTCCCACTCGGGATGGCCCCCCATCCAAGTCTGCCCTGATTGCTCACGACTCTAACCATCCAACTTGGCTCCTGAGCAGCCTCCTCAGCATTTAAGGTGCAAAGAGGAGCGACTCGGGCTGCCTAGAACATTCGCAGTCACAGAGTGATGTGCCTGGAGGCAGGTGTGTCCCAAAGCACCCATAAGCCGCTCGCTCCTGCTCTCTGCCTGAAGGACACTTCTTCTGGCATCTGCACAGACGCATTTTTAGTCTGGTGCAATGCAGCTTCCATGGCAATTGATGCTGGGAGCATTCTGCTGAGAAACGAGTCAAAGGAAAACCGGCAGCCAAGTGACTGTATCATTTTTTAAAATCCTAATTGACCTTGTCAAGATAATTACTGCAGATTGGGAGGCTTGGGCTGTCTCTGGCAGGTTAGATGGAAAACTTACCGATTCTGGGGAAAATATACAAAGAAGAAGGTTTACTGGACTGAATAGGAAGCCTCGGGCTATCTTAAAGGCAAATTATTTCTTAAACAGAGATGAGGGCCATATTATTGCTTTAACTCTAAAAGAAAATAGATAGTCATGAGGTTGTGTTTTGTTTCAGAAACTCAAAGCACCAGTGTCCTAAAATTCTCCTTTGAATTTGAAAGTATTATTCTCTGGCTACATCAATTCCTTGATTCATCATTTAACAACCATTTATTGAGCACCCACTGTTTAAATGAGTTATAATAGAAATGAGTTACAATATGGTGCCTGCCTCCCAGGAGCTTATTTGGCCACAGGGAGATACTAATTTCATAAATGCATATAATATGAATGGAAAATTCTCTGATATTCCAAAGTCAGTTAAATTTTAGGCTAAAAGTTGAAAAATTAGACCTAGAAATAAATTTCAAATGATTAAAACTAACCATCCTTTTGGAAATATTGGGAAAATTCACCAACATTTTTAAAAGGAAACAATCCACAAAAATTGATATGACCTATGATGATTATGTTAAAGTGCAACTGACTACAAACTGGTTTAAAATAATGAAATATTTACATTAGTCTTTAATTGTTACATGACTGTCATCAAATGTCAATTCACGTGCTGAATTTGGAATTAGTCAATGTCTAGAATAGAGGTACGTGTGTCACTTTCGTTGATGATTTTACTTCTTCACAAAGAATTGTGTTTGAAATCTTATCCTATTAAACAGTTATCAAAAGTTGGCCCAAGATGTAGACAATATGGTAGCAGACCAGTAAATGACATTGGAAGAGATACCGCATTTAGTGGCAAAAAGAAAAGATTCTAAGCAGTCTCAACCAGCTATAATGACTCTTGTTCTACAGGAGGAAATTTTATAGTGAAAAGAGCGAAGACTGTCTGAATTCAGAAAACAGAGCTGGCAAAGCTGTAGCTGAAATGACCAGCATTGAAACCAGGCTTTCCTGTAGTTGTGGTAAGGGACAATCACGTGAGGACATTTCCAAAAAAGAAAGTACTCACTTCGTCTCCATTAATCAAGGGAGAATACTGTAAATGAGAAAAGCCCATATAACCTAACTTGTGACATTTCGTGCCAAACCTTCAGAAAACAATTGGTGAATCATCTATGACCAGCATTGGTGAATGGAGTTCAAAACTGTGTCATGCAAGGAAAAGATGAATGAATATAGCATGTTGAGACTAGAGAAGACACAGGTTGGTAAGAGGTAGGTGAAAACCGTCTTCCTCCAGGGAAGCAGTTACTATGTGGGTAAAAAGTGAAACACAGCTCTGAAGGCAGAAGTGGGAAGCATTAAAAAGGCAGATAATTTTTAGCTCCATATAGGAAAGAATTCTGTAGTCATCTGAGTCCATAAAGAAGAGCTGTGTCGTCTTAAGACACACTAAATTCTTTGCTGCTGAGACTACTCTGGGAATCAGAAT
Source organism: Ctenodactylus gundi (assembly GCA_004027205.1). Classification (NCBI taxonomy): domain Eukaryota; kingdom Metazoa; phylum Chordata; class Mammalia; order Rodentia; family Ctenodactylidae; genus Ctenodactylus; species Ctenodactylus gundi. Next base: position 754,143 of record PVKB01000292.1, on the reverse strand, counting down.
ATTTACAAAGGTGTATACACGAGATTTTATGTTGTATGTGAACACAAGACCGATGACTGTTGATATCTTTGATAAATCCAGGATCTTCTGGGCCTACAAACATGGTGCCCTGTGCCTGAATCCATCTAGACACCTACAGTCCATCGCAGAATCACTATTACTAACAGAAGCACTGAGAAAGACTTTTCTGTCCAAAGTGCAACATACAAGAGCTACCTGTCACCATGGCTTATACACAGACCCTCAATAAGCGTTTGTTGAATGAGTGAACTCCACTTGTATTGCTAAACAAATGAAAGCAAAACACAAAGCTTTATGAATAGTGCAGTATTGGAGAATGTGAATTAAATGCCACTAGCCACAGTTGCTGTCGGCTCCCTGGGACAAAGAACAAAAACTGGAAATCTCAGTGTCCTAGATACATCTTTCGTCACTGCTTTTTTTTTTTTTTGTTTTGTTTTGTTTTGTTTTCTCTCAATTGACGTCACCACCTATCCTGCTTTAGAAGTTCAATTTTAAACCCCGGAATTACAAACAACCCCTCCCAAGCTGAAAAGAATTTTCACTCAACCACTCAACCTTGCTGATAGATGAACTCATTAGGAGGAAGGACTTTCAGTCAATGTACCACTCAACCAGGCCTGTCTGTATGTGTAAAGATTCCATCAAATATTGGGGCACAGAATCTCCAGAATGTTAAGTCAGATCTCAGATTTCAGCAAACAGGAGGACGGAGCAGAAGGTTAGGGAGAGTGCTGGGTTGTGATCTCTGCTCTCCCACCAAATGTCTTAGCACAGTAGAAAACTTCTGAGTAGTGGCATCTATAGCGGCAAATATCCTATGAAAGGTAAGTAAATTCCAGTAGGGAGATAATAAACCACAACTGCAATTTATTTGTCTTTCCATAGAGATAAAAAGCCCACATAAATCTTTAAGAGAGAACGTAAAAACTAAGAAAATCCATCAGACCCCTGAACAAGAGTCACTATCTGTCCCAGTGAACCGCAGTATCCCTTTCTCCTAGTTGTTGTTATTATATTTGAGAGAGATCGGTAGTGTATGTGTTTTTGTTCATCAGTAACACAAGGTTGTATATTTGCCACTTAAACATTTAAAATAAAAAATGAAAGCAGAACAGGAGGTCCTACGAGCAAGTTAAACCCGAAATGTCAAGCTCCTTCCATCTTTGCATAGACTCACAATGGGTTTCCACAGTTCTTAGCACCACTCTAGGCAAAGTGGGCTGGTGGCCGAGTTGGGGCTGCAGTAAGCCTCTTTCTGGGAAATGCTGGGGACTCAAATGTATCTGTCCGGTGTCTTCGGGCACAGCCCGGTTCTGGCCTTTCTCTGTTTTGAGTCATTCCTCTGCCTCTGAGGCCTCTGCTCTCCAAACTCTCCAGCAGATGTCCCTCCCCCTTCCCTTCCTTCTCCTTTTCTCCTCTCCTTTCCACGTCACACTCTTTCCCCAGCTTGAACCAATCCTCTTCCCTTCGCTCCCTTTGACCCGAGAGATTCAGATGTGTGTTTTACATTTCCAGCTCATTTGTTGCTAGCTTACCTAATTTATTGTTGTAACTACCTCTTTCTGACATCCTAAATGCCTCCATGTGTGTCTGCATTACTTCTACCTCTGCAAGCATAGTTTCTGGTATCAAAGGGGATATTGTAGCCCATGCTCTGCAATTAGTTGAGGTTTTACTCTATTAATACCGGCCTCATCTTTGGGCCTTCCAAGGTTTCATGCATCTGAGAGAGAGAAATAAAGCCACAGGGCGCTTCACAAACAGCCCTTGTAAATTCAAAGCATTAACGCCACAGCACATCTGATGTTAGCGGCCCCTGCCCCTTGCCACAGGGGAACAACTACTTAAAGCAGAAGTCCTTCTTCCCAGGCACACAGAAGCCCAGAGGTAGACAAGTCCGTGCCAGGTCTGGTGAGCACAGAGATTTAGTCTCTGGTTTTATGATAAACCCTGCTTCATGTTCTCAGCTGCCTTAGCCTAATGATCCTTAATGCCACTGTCTTCGGAGGGAGGAAGACATGAGCAGAAACGAAAACACCAAGTATAGAGAAGACCCTGCAGCAGCCCTCCCAGCTGTGAGGTGGGCTGGCGAAGTACGCTATTGACCTGGATGCTTAAATCTAATAACACAGCTCGATACTTGGAGCTCGCAGCGGAGAGAAGAATAGAAAATTGCGTGTGACTCTGGACACTGGAAATGGAAGGGGGAGGATGCGGCTGCGGCCTTCCCGGTGCAGGCGGTCCGCTGTCGGTGCTCAGGGTTCTCTTTGATCATGATCTTTTGATGACCAGCGTTTAGGAGCCAAGGCCACCCGTGAAGTTGCTGACAGAGAACAAATAGCTGAAGAAACAGAGAGGAAAATGTGTTTCAGTGAATGCGGAATCGCATTCAGCAATCCCACCAGACTCCACTTCCCTGGGGACCTAGTTCTTGCCTGGCCATATGGCCTTTACGGAGGCACTGCCAATGCCACAACGAAAAGCATGTCGCCACTGAGAGCTCAGGCAGCTGCCTGGTGGGGAGCGGAGGGGACTGTACTGAGATTCAGAGCTACTGTCTCCCAAAGTGGGGTTAAGCTTTAGAGATCTGAGAACTCAAGTCCCCTCTTGATGCCCTCTCCAAGTTCCCCCAGATTCAATGAAGCTGCTCTGAGATCTTACATGCAGATACACACACACGCACACACACACGCACACACACACACATATTAAATGGCTTCTAGGTTTCTGTCCTTGTGTGAGAGGCTTTCACTCTTTGAATCCCAGAGAGGAAGCTCTGTTTTCGAGTTCTAACTGAAGAAAATTTAGGAGGCCAGGGAAAGAGCTCTGGCTATAGATTGACACTCCTCTAGTGGGAAGGGGCCTAGGAGAGGAGGGCACGTGTGCAGTAGCACCGTAGTCTCCATTCCTGGCTGTTTCCCAGGAAGTGAGGGGCTATGAGCCGCTATTATCTTTTTAATTACTTTTTTTTGCTGCATTTTTGGAGAACTGGTTGCAAATTATAATCTTAGCCTATTTTCTTTCATTTCCAAATCTTGCAGCTAAAATTCTTTCAAAACCTTGATGAGTTTACAAGCCATTATTATCAAAATGCTGGAGTTGAAAAGTTGCTGGGCTTATGTTATCCAGAAGCATAGTTGGAGTTCTGCTTTATATATCAGCCAAGAGACAGGGAAACTCACTCTCGGTGTGACAAAATGCATCCTGTAATGACACTCTTCCACATTACATGGCCATGTAGAAATAAGTCTTCCATGTAGACCACGTGACAGGGAAAGATCCAGGATTGTGAAGTAAAATAGCAATAGCGGTGTTCAAGGGACTCACAGTTACGATATGTATCGATTTCTCATGTTCTCCTGTACATTCTATCATTCTACTGACCTTCTGTTAAAAAAAAAATTCCCCCTTCCTCCCCCAGAAAAGCTTTTTTTAAAAAAATAGAAATTGGAGGGTTAAATTCAAAACCTGAGTCACTGATTCGGATTTTCTCCCGGAAATTGGCCAGCAAGGGGCCCTCTTTCCAAAGAAAGTGCTGTCTCTCAGAATACTGGCACCACCCACAAATGACTGTCACATTAGTTCATTTTTCCCAGCAGCCATAAAGATCAGTGCTGCAGTACCAGAAACTGGTGTTCAGAGCCAAACCATTTTTTTCTTTTTCTCTCCCTCATTCTGAAACTGACTTACGAAGTACAGGATCCCTGGACATTAAGACTGGTCAGCCGGTTGTGAGGAATTTGTAGGCTCAAGTCAGTTAATATTACTACTGCCACTACCACCACCAGTACTACTATTACCATTACTTACATTTTAATCCATACTTGGTATACTCAAACCACTCCCATGCACCAACATCATAATGTTTTATAAGTATATACATGCCCTTTTTACTGCAAGTTTTCTCTATAACTTTGTAGATTTGGACAAAAACAGCCCATGTCAACTAGTGTTGATTTTATTTTCCTGAGAGTAAGACTTCTTCTCCTTCTTCTCTTCTCTTCTCTCCTTCCTTCCTTTCTTTCTTTTTCTTTCTTTCCTTCCTTCCCTCTTTTTTTTGAAACAAGTCTCACTTTGCAGTCCAGGCTGGTCCTGCACTCTGTCTGGAGCCCAAGTTGGCCCCAAACTCACAGCAATCTACCTGCTGGAGTATCCCAAGTGCTGGGATCATCGGCACCAGCCACCACAGTCGACTCACATGGTGGTGGGGAATGAAGTTCACGTCCTTGTGCTTGTTAGGGAAGGCTTCTTATGAAACACATCTTGTTTGGGAGCTCTCTCTCTCTCTCTTTTAGGATTTGAAGAATGCTCTTGTTAGATTGGCAAGAGAAGAGTTTGAGATAAACTGATCTTTTACAACATGCTGTTTACAAGGTTGATGATTGCCATAGACATAAACACTGTATCATTGGATCTCACAACAATTCTGTAATAAATATTCTGATTTTTACAGATGTGTAAATACAGGCCCAAGGAGATTAACTATCTCTTAAAGATGCGATAGTAAGAGGTAGGGTCAGGATTCAAATCAGTTCTGTTTGGTTCCAGATCTTATGTTTTCCCCCCTCGTATGGTTCTTGTTTTCTACTCACGAGCAGGCACACATCCTGTCAGAACATTTCCTTTTGCCTTCACCTACTTTTCCTGAGCCTTCTCCTTCCTTCTTTCCTAGTTGCCCACCCAGAACAATGAGTAGAAATAGCAGAAGGTTTAAGTTGACAGTGATAGGCGAACATTTCAATGCCTTCTTCTCTACTTTCAGCCATAGAAAAAGAAAGGTGAGCCTGCTGTGGTTTCATCTGGCCTTCCATACTCCAGGGATAAGAACAAGAGCTCTAGCACCAGCCATAACATGCAGGCATTTCTGGAAACTGACTGCAGCCCAGGATTGGAACCAAATCCCAGACTTTCCAGATACATCTATCTATACTTCTCACCTCAATTCTTATCATGCATGTATCTCATGTTAACTGGCTATCATTTTCCAGGCCGCACACTCTGCCAACAGGAGGATGAAAGGAGAAGCGACACAGTCCCAAAACTCAAAGCATAGATCTCCTTTCCAATAGTATATGCATCTCTAGGTCAGGAACTTTTCATATATTTGTCTTCACAACATTCAAGGTCCAGGGCAGGATGGATCCGATATTCAAAATTCTGAAAGACATCGTTTTGATTCTTATAGTGAAAAAATAATCCTCCACTAGATTTTTAGAGCCATTTAGGTCACTTTCATATCATTTGTACATCTAGGTTCACTATCCAGATTGGTCCAGGGCCAATCTTACCTGAAGAACACCCCAATCTCTCGTTAACTTTAACTATTCTTTTTATCCCCAGCTTCATGATTACCCTTTGGCTAATGAAGACAACGTGAAAAGACTGACATTGCTTTGGTAAATTTTGTTCAAGCATTTACCACAGTCTTCTGTAATTATTGTTTTCATGCCAATCTTCCACATTTTATGCACACATAGGATACAGAGGTTGTGCATAGACTGAATTGTACTGGACTATGTAGGGGACTTGTGGGTAGGGACGGTATCCTTTGTTTGTGACTTCATCACAGGTCAAGGAACATGAATGCTAGGCAAAGTAGATTTTTGGATAATTTATATCTACCCTGAAAAATCTTAAATCTCTTTATTTTTTGTCACTATATCCCTCCAAATGAGAGTAGATTATTCCTCTGCTTAGGATTCTTGACCTGGGTAGGACATGGATAATGGATAATAGGCTGGGATAATGAGTATTCAGAATATTTTTTATTATTTTGCCATGGAGACTATCTATCTGTTCTAGTCACATTTGCTATAGTTGGTCCACCTTTGCATAAAATTGCCATTGGCATTTTACCTTCCTATGTGTTTAATAAACCAGGTCGTCATTTAAATCTTTCCCACTTGTTTCCAATCACTTGTCTGATTTTCCAAGTTGATTTTTACTTTTGATCCTAGATACCATCTTTTCTGCCAGTTTGCAAGCAGGTGCAAGTTTAAGTTGAGGAACCTGTATAGTGCTGGTAGTCACCCCTGGCTAAACTCTGTGTTGTTCGCACCCCAAACCTGATACCAAGGCGAATGGCTGGTCACAAGTGCTCTTGATCTGATGAAGCACAAATGTACAGGTAAGATGACTGTTTAACATATGACTCAACATAGAACTGTTAAATCCTTGTGACAGGAATTTTAGTAGCCAGTTTTCCAACTATAGGAAGAAAGTACACTGGCTTTTTATGTGATTTGGCTTGGATTACATTTGAACATATGGAATCTAGCAACCCCAGTGCATTTCCTGTGAAGAATTGAGAAGACCTGAGAAGCTGCACTCACTCTTCAGACCCTGACTAATCATAGTATCTCCCAACCCATACCTGTTTATCTATTAGATGCATGCTTTGTTAACTAAAAAATACATCCTGGGAGATTTTGATGAGAAACTGTAGCATTTAGAGGAGTGAGTCTATGCCTCAATGCTTTTATTCCCACAAAGCTCAAATCCCATCATTAGTAAGACAATTTCAGACTGTTAACCGCCCAAGGCTAAAGTAATCATCATTATCACTCCACCATCTGAATGTTACTTTGCAATTTCCAGAACAATCTCATCCAGTTTGATTGATTATAATATTTGTTGAACATTATTACCCTCCCAACTCCATGTCATACCTTCCAGTGGATGACAGACCCTTCACTGCCCATTTGACATTAGCTTGACCATATGACTTGTGTTGAACAGTAAGATGTTAACTTGGGTAAGTGACTGTTAATTTCCAGTTCAGGCTTTAGCACCCATAGTAGAATTCTGCTAGCTCCTTTGCACTGCAGTCAGCAGCCATAAGAAGACCATGACCTAATCACCTTTAACCCCTCAACCTGAATCACAGAATAAGAGGCATCAAGGAAGGCTTGAACGCAAACCCATCCAAGCTCAAGTGAGTTGTAGTTGATCTGAAAACTCATGAGGAAGAAATATTGGGTCTTGTAAATGACTAATATTTAAAGATTGTTTGTTATACTACAATTATATTAAGACTTGAATATAGGTTTGTGTGTGTCCATATTGTATCTTTTTTTCCAAAACCTCTCTGTAAATAGCTAGGGGAAATTTTTTTTTGTTCCTGTTTCACAAAAGAAGCAAATACAACTCAGGAAGTATGTGAGATTCATCTACTATGATAAAATTAGTAAATTTTATAGACTGTTATCAAACCCAGATATCCTCATGCCAATAGTAGTACGCGCTCCGTGTCAGATACAGCCTTAACAATGTCATTCTGTGTGGGAAGGCTCCATCAATAATCATTTTCTTATCCAGTCTTCCAGCTAACTAAGCACATGTCTAATAGCCATGTAGTTATGAGTTAGGAAGATTCTCTGATTTGAAAATGAAGATTCAATTTGTGTAAAATTTCATAGAAAATATGCTGTAGAAACATAAATTATTGAATATTTCCCATCTTAATCGATTCTCACAGTGCACTACATTTTTCTTCACTTTCTTTTGTACTTGTTAAAAATGGGAGGATTAGTTTTGTAAATGCTGCCTGGGATACTCCATTTCTAGTTCATTTCTTAGATCCGCTTGCTGGACAATTGCACCTCCCTGCTGGGTGCTGGGCAGCATTACAAGGAGTTCATGGACTGTAACAGCTGCAGTCACTCCTTAGCAAAACCAGACTGGGCACCAACTGGCCTGAGTCCAGATGCCCAACTGACCATGTTAAATAGCTACTCAGGCATAGGGGGTATAAACACAATACCATTTCCTCAGGACATATCTTATTATTATAGTTATTGACATGTATTAAGCACTTAGCATGCCCAAGTGCTTAATGCATGTTAATAACAGACTATTCCCCACCCCCCACCCCCCATTCCACACATGCGATTCAATTTGGCATGAACCCTCTTTCTCCTTTTCTATGATTTTTCTACATGAGCTCTCTCTGTCTGCTGAAGCCGACTTCAGTTCCAAAAGTGGACATGAGGAATGATGTATCACACAACTCTGCATTGGAGCCGAATGAAGAGAGCTAATGTCTATAACTGCAGGTGATGATGACTTGAGAGGAGAGTCACAGGTGCATATAGGAGAGAGGACAGACCAGAAATCTGAGTGAACTGAAGCGATTATATCTACAGGAAATACGAAGCAGTCACAAAGTGTCATAAATCTGGGCACTGGGCAAGGAGGCAAGTCAAATGGGCCAAAATGCATGAAGTGGGTGAGTGGGTGTGATGAATAATTAGGAGGCCAACAATCCTGACCTGCAGAGCAAGGAATGGATGCCTGAAAATTCTCGGCCAGAACACTAGGGACAACCAAAAGGTTTCTTTTTAAAAGTTCAATAAATATTTATTGAGCTATCTGCCCATATCAAATTCGGTGCTGAGAAATGTTTGCATACAATGGGTGCCAAGACATTGGCTTAATTGCTTACTTGGATGTGACAACGTGGTAGAGAGCTTTTTCCTAAAAGACTGCATCACAAAGTATTAAAAATAGCTTTGAAGAAATATTAACATGACTCATCTGATGCAAGAAGATATATAAGAGCAAAATTTATGAAAGACTGAATTTAGAACAAGAAAAGAAATGGGATTCAAATGACTTTCAAGCACTGGAAAAGGCTATGGAAGATGCTGTGCGGTCTCTTACAGATGAGAACCAGCCTCACCTATTTAGGGTGCTATCAGAAGACATCATTAATGCATTTTAGGGTGCATCATAATCACACACTATTGGGCCACAGGACTTAATAGGCCTAGGATTGAGCCTGAGAATTTGCATTTTGAAGAATTTCCAGGGGACATTCCTGGTCCTGAGAATCTATTTAAGAAGCACTTGTTAGAAGTCATGTTTCCTAAATTTCTCTATTGATGAAAATTATCTTCATATGAAGCACTGGTCTCCCTTTCCTTCAGGGTGGAGTCTTTTTGGGTACCTTGGGTTTATCTCTCCTATTTTGGAGGCACAGCCATGTCCCCAAGGAAGCATATGCGCAGAGTAATCTTGAGGGAGAAACTGTCTAAACATCCCATTACCTAGGCCTTTCCTCAGACATTCACTTGCAGTGGAACTAGAGTACAGTCTAAAAACCTTCACTGCTCTGGAATGAATAAAGGATGAATTTACCAGCATGGTTGTGTGTGTGTGTGTGTGTGTGTGGGGAGGGGGGGGTGGAGCACGGGGTAGAAAGAAAGAGTGAAATACCAACATGTATTGTTATGGATGTTGCAAAATAAATATTTTTAAAATACTGAAAATGAAAAACACATGTGATCAGGTAAATCTGGAAAGTGTGGAAGGCAAACCCAGTAATTCTGTTCCATGAATTGACGGAGAGTGACCATTAGCTATACACAGTGACAGAGGAAGGAAGGTTCTGGCTCTACTGTGCCCCTTGCTGTAAAAAAAAATATAAATGGACTTGAAGTCAGAGATCTGAGCAATAGTTAACATTTCAGTGTCTGTGACCATGGCACAAACATCAAGGTTATCAGTAAAATACAGCATTTTCTATATAACAAGGCTGATAATTCTCATTCCTTCAGCTTTTACCATGGGCCATGTGGTTACTGATACACCTCTGAACGATGCAGTCCCTGCTCTGCACACAATCTAGAAAAGTAGGACACGAAATAAGTGTCAGCAGTAAAGAGTGCTGAGGTGTCCTGCCCTGTATGTGGGGCTGCGGTGTGATAAAAGGAATAATACGGAAACCGTGGAAGGATGCAATGTGGTGGGCATAAAGAAATTCACTCGCTCATCCTTATCCTCATTGCTAGTGAGGGAGAGAATTCTGTTATTGTTCCTAGAGGAACAGGAAATAAGGACAAGAAAATGGGCAACTTCCCATGGAGGTGATGGCAGGGTATGCATGGCTGAGAGGGGAAGAGAACAGGAGAGGACAGACTTGAACACTGTACGGAGGGAGTGTTCAACCGGCATGAACGCTTCAGAGAGGCTCAAGAGGGCGAGGAATGCAAGAAAGCGTCAGAAGGTTGATCTGGGCAATTGATGATGCAGGGGATGTGGGCAGATGAAACAGATTACTTTCCGTCAGTGTTATTGAGCAAGACACTGAACAACAGAGAGCTACCCCATGTAAGTCATTTGCAGAAATCGGATCAAAACATTCCTGTCTTCCCAAAGGTCAGTTATATCACTGCCAATTAGACAGTCCCGGGCACTGTGCTTGTCTCCACCTCTGGCACTGATGCCAAACTTGGTAGTTCTGTCGGACTTCTCTGCAAAATGCCTTTTGTTTTTTAAGGGACAGTTTCTTTGAGGTCAGGGTGGTGCCATTTAGTGCATATTACAAGGCCTGGAACTCTTCATTATGGTACTCAGAGCACTGGGATGCTGGCACACAAAAGTTTGTTGTATCATTAATAATAAATAATGTTACGCAAGAAAACTGCATTGCAGGTGTAAAATTTGCAATGGAAAAACTCTATAATGGGATGACTTCCACAGAAGATAGTAAAAGGATGAATTTACCAGCATGGTGGGGGTAGGGGGCATGGAGAGAAAGAGTGAAATGCCAACATGTGTTGTTATGGATGTCTCAAAATAAATATTTTAAAAATACTGAAAAATCTGTCTCTAGCCTGCCTCTTCTAATTCTGCTGGGCTGCTCCGTAAACAGGAGGCATAAGTGCTGAAAAAAGTCCGACGCCAACAAAATGTAGATTAACTGTGGGAATAGACACAAGGCCACAGTGGCAGATCAAAGGAGGCGGCTGAGGGAGCCTCAGCCGAACGTGATGGAGTATTACCATAATAAATTTTGTGAGTAACTCACTTAAAATCGTTCCTTCTGATCTGTGAAGAATGTGTTTACTGTAATCAAGGAAAGGTTTACTCAGCAGGGAGAGAGGAAAGGAAAAGAGGAAGGCGGGTAGACAGTTTTGACCGGATTTTAGTTTTCTTTGGCCATTTCCGTGTCTACACCTTCTTCCAGAATTCTTTTTGGATTCCCTTAGCTTTCTTGGAAAATGAAAGTTACTTTTAACTAAAATATTTGGTGTTAACATGAGAGGAGAGGAGCAGATAGAAAACGGGTAAACTCAGAGATGCCATGCAATATAAAATCAATAGAAATAAAATTTCACATCTTGAAAAGATAGATTAAGCATATTAAGAAAAAGGCAAAACCTCTTCCCTGTTGAAGCTGCTGTGCTTTTAGAGATTTCTGAGCATTGCTGGGTACACATTGGTGAAGGAACTATGTCTCAGTTCCCTTCCATCGTGGATTGCTCTTACCATATTGTTTCAGAAAAGCAAAGTCCCCTCTAAAGTTGAATGTTCTTTACTAGCAGGGAGGACAAGCTTGAAAATTATCCTCATGCTATCACTTGCAAGAAGCAGGGGCCTGGAACCTGGCGGCTGTGCACAGGAAAGTCCCAGGAGCTCAGAGCCAGCTGCTGTTGTCATATCAACAGAAGAGGCCCCATCTTACTACCTTTCCCAGAAGAACTCTTAGCAGGACCCCTAGGAATATTAAAAAGTTGTTTTGATGAGACAAATACCCACTTCTAGCCTCAAAAAATTCTTGATAATGGACACAGAAATCTATACATGTCCAAGAACAAAATACAAGCACACATCTCTCCAACCCTGTTAGCAGGTTGTGTTGAACCATCAGAGGAAACTCAAGAAAGGCAACAGCCGGAACAAATCACAGCTCAGACTAACCTTTGCCGTGTATGCCTTCATTTCAGACGAAACCCTTCAGAACACACTTTGAAGTTCTTGTGTGACTTAATCCCAACGCTTTAATCTCTTTCCCAAGAAACTTCCTCAGCTCCCCATTCCCAGGGACACCTACATCTTGGAGAATTTTCCTGAGAGGTATTCAGCGAAGTACCTTGTCAGAGAGGGCACTCCAATATTTGTTGATGGAATAAAAATGGATAAAATAATAAAACAAACCTCAACTTGGAGAGTGTTTCCCTTAAATGACTTAAAAATATAAGCTTAAATATTCATAAAAATGTCTCGAGTTGAGGTCAAACGCCTAATTTTAGTGCTGTGCTCTACTGTTGAATTTTTGAATTTGCTGGCCCTTAAACATGTTAAACAATGTAACCATGTGTATTACACATATATGTTATTAGTGTGTACATATATATATACACACAGTAATAAAATTGGGGAAAAAAGGTACTGAAATTTTTGAACATGTTCAAAACAAATATAATCAGACATTGACCTTATTATAACCATTGCCCAGTGCTAATAATCACCAGCATCCTCTGTTCTTGTATCCACCATGTCTCTCATTCTTCTCTTCATTCTATTATTATTAATATTTATCATTTTAGCTCTGAATTATGTCATTGAAATGCAAAAATTATAGCTGCACAATCTTAACAAATGGAAAGACCCATTGAAGCCTTTATTCTATTCTACAATAGAGCACTTTCAGCCTTTCAGGAAATTCCCTGTAGAGATACTTCTAAGTCATCTTAGATCATTACTTTTTGTGTATGTGGAATCATATGGTTGTGCATTTTTGTGTCTTTTTTCTTTTTTTACTTTGCATGATATCTGAGACTTATCCATTGTATTGCATGTATAGATAGTCCACTATAATAAAAATTTACTATTATTGTTGCTAATTATTACTTTTATTGCCGAGTAGTATTTTGTTGTACGAACGAAGCACTGTTGATTTTATTCATATTTTTTCAGTTGAACAGGCCATTTCCAATTGTCAGCTATTGTGAAAAAGCAGCCGTAAACATTCTTGTAGAGGTCCTTGGGCAGATATTTGTTTTCATTTCAGCTGGGTAAACAACCAGGGTTGGAATTGCTGAGCCAATATATGTAACTTGGCAAACTGGATAGATAGCTTTATGAGGAACTACTATTCTCCTGTTTGCTTTTCTAAAAGCATTCCTTCTAAAAGCTGTAATTTTAGCTTTCTTCTTTCTTTCTCTTTGTCATCATCTAAAATTATGTTCTGAATGGTTTAAAGAGGGGCTTGAGTTTCTTTTTCTCTTTTCCCTGTGGCTATCCATTTGTACCTGTGCCATTGTTAAGAACAATTTCTTTCCCCCCATACAATTGCTTTGGTATTTTTGTCAAAAATCCAGGAATCACTTAAGTGCCAGCCTATTTCTGTCCCCTATGTTCTGTTCTATTGATCTGTCTGTCCTTATACCAATTTCTTACTGCATTCATTACTATGGCTCTGTAGGAAGTCTTGAAGGCAAATAGCATATGCAAGACCATGAGCTTATTTTTTAAATTGGTAAGCTTCCTATTTTCATTTTCACCAAATTTTAGGATAAAACTTCTCATTTATATTTAAAACACACAGTTATTATTATAACTTTGATTGCATTGAGACTATGAATTGATTTGAAGAAAATTGGTATCTTGCGTTTTTCCAATCTATAAATTGGTGTATTTTTACATAGGTTTTATTTCATTTCTGTAAGCAATGCTTAGTAGTTTTCAGCATGACAGTTTTGATCATCTTTTGTTATATTGATTACTCAGTATTTCATGTTATCGAATGGAATGTTATACATGGAATTAACTTTTAATTATCCTTGTTTCCTTCATATAGAAATACAATTTATGAATGTTATACATGGAATTAACTTTTAATTATCCTTGTTTCCTTCATATAGAAATACAATTTATTTTTACATATTCATCTTGTACCAGGGAACCTTACTTATTCTTGGTAATGTGTTTTCTCTTCCTCCAATGCATCAGTTTCATCATAAGATTATCAATTTTATTAAAATCTTCAGTGAGTTTTCTCAGGATTTTCATTTTTTCTATTTTTCTCTTGGCAATTTATTGATAGCTATTCATTATTCTCTTAGTTCTACTTATTAAGGATTAATTTTTGCTCATTTTCCTTAGCATCTTGAAATTGTTGGAATCAGATACTATCTTCTAACCCACGCATTTAAAGTTGTACATATTATGCTGACTTCTGCTTTCACTGTATCACACTTTTGATATGCTCCATATTCACTATCCCTTAGATAAATATTATTTGTAGTTTCACTGATTTCTTATTTGATCAATAGGTTATATAGAAATTTATTGTCCAACTTCCAAATATTATTGCCTTTCAGAACAGTATATTGGTATTCAGCTTTGATTTAGACTCCTTATGATCAGAGAATGTACTCTGTTAGATGGGTATCTTTTCAAGTACAGTGAGACCTTTTCGTAAAACTAGCCTTTGGTCTATTCTAGCAAATGTTCCTTGCTTCCTGGAACTGAATTTGTATTCTCCAGTAGTTGGGGATATTCTACAAATGTAATGGAGGTAAGCTAGTTCACTGTGAGTCAATCTTCTACATGCTTAGTGATTTTTGTGCTTGTTTTGTCAATTACGAAGGAAGGAGTGTGCTAGATCTCCAACTATATTTCTTCATTTTTTGGTTTCTCTTTTTAGTTCTATATATTTTTTGTTACATGTATTTTGAAATAAAATTATACCCATACACACAGAAAATTAATTTTTCGTGAGGAGTTGACCTTTTCATTATTATGAAATATCATGCTTTTTATCTAATAATACCATATAGGTATTATATAATATATGATGGTTGGTCTAGGAACTGCAATCTTTTACAAGGTACTTAGAACTAATTGTATATAAAAACATATAGTTGTGTTGTCTTGAGACAGTGTAGATTTGTTTAGTCAGTGATTGTGTTAGTTTATCATTTATGTTTACATTACATGTGTCATAATTTCTACGTGCTTCATAATCTTATAAATTACAGCAACTCACATGTATTTTTGAATTGAGAGAAAAATACATCAATACAAGTCAAATCTCATAATTTCTTATTTTTGTATTTGAAAATTCATTCTTTCTCTAAGATGTACTTCTAACCTCAAAATCACTGCTAAATTCTCTGTCATAATCATTTAGAGATAGTAAAGTCAGGTGAAATGTTTGACTCACCTGAGACAGATATTCTCAGTTGAGGTTAAACAAAGTGATACTGTGCCTGCTAATTTCAGATGTCACACTGGAAACAAATATTCTCTTCATAACAAATTTAATGCAGAAGTTTTCATTTTATGCTATTGGTGTATGATTTGGCTATTTGAAGGTCTCCCAAGAATAAGCCTGAAGTACTATCAATAATTTTTAATCCAAAGAAGACTGCGAGAAAAATACATATGTTAAAGTCCATTTAAGATCTTCATACTACCCTTAGCTCTAAGTTCAATGTTAATGAGGCAGCAATATGTATTAATGAGTTTATCTTTAAACAGAATCATACATTAAACAAGATTATACATTGTTTGAATGATGAAAGTGTTGTAACTAGAAGCTTTCAGGACTTTTGCTAATGCTATATTTCTCTTAGGAGCAATGATTCAGTATTCCCTAGTTCACTGCACCTACTTTAAAAAGTGTAACTGCCATAAACAATGAGAATCAACTGATACAAACACACACACACACACACACACACACACACACACACACACACACACACACATTTTCATTATCTACAAATTTTCTACTTTTAGAACTGATTACTTTGACTCATGTCAATTTCTTCAGTCATTTTTCTCCAATGTGTCTTGTAGTGCTGGGAATAAATGCACTCATTTTGTGTTCACCATAAAATATCTTATTTCAGTTCTCAATTTTGAAAGATAGTTCCCTATAGAATTCTGAGTAAACGGCTTCTTTTTCCCTTTCACCCTGTAAAGATAATTGTACCATTGTCTTCTGTCATCCATTGTTTCTCCAGGAAAGTCAGAAATCATTCTGCGTGTAACGTGTCCTTTTTCTTTATTTTCAAGATTGCCTCTTTATCGTTGTTGCTCTTCTCCTACTCCCCCAGCCCCTACCACCTTGGCAGTTTGCCTCTGATGCACCATTGTCTGGTTTCTTTTACCTTTGTCCTATAAACTGTGGTTCTTTGTAACTGGAGCTTTGTAGACCTAAAAAAACAAACTTGCAAGTCTTATCTTGAACAGTTTCTTTTTCAAGATAAACATTCTTTTTACTTTTTGTTTACTTTCAGTCACTTTCTGTATCTTCAAATAATTGTGTTTGTGTAAATATTGTTTCACAGATTTCATAATTGTTTCTGTGAAAGGGCAAGCTTGATCAAGTTACCCCCTCTTCTACTCAATTCGCTTTTTTATAATTTGAAATGAGGTGTTCTCTTAAAAATAGAGAAACATTTAAGTATATTATAAATTCTTACCATGCATTTTCTTTCCTCTATTTAATACCTGGAATTAGAGCACTTGAATTTCAATAGTCTGACAAATTTAAATTTAACAACAAGTAAAGAAATCTTGAAAAGTTATGGTCATTTTTAATTACAATAGATCACATGCTCTCTTAAACTTCTTTAAAAACATTAAATTTTCATATAAAACGATTTTTCAGGTTATACTGTTGTGATATACATTTTGTATCTTAATGCATTGGGTTTGCTATAGCAAAACACGATAGATTGAGGAGTTTATAAACCACAGAAATTTATTTCTCACACTTCTGGAGGCTAGCGAGTCCCTTAACAAGGTGACATCAGATGCAGTGGGTAGAATTCCCTTCCTGTTTCATGGAAATACCTTCTTGCTGTGTCCTCACACAAGGTAAGGGGCTTGGGAACTCCCTCACGCCTTTTAAATAAGGTCAGTAATTTTATTCACAAGGGCCTTTCCCCCGTGCTCTAGTCACCTTCCAAAAGCCCGGCCTTCTCATCCCATTGCACTGGAGGCTAGAATTTAAAGGGGTATATTCTATTCATAGCATTTAATTAGTGTCAGAGTATTATTGTGCAGCTCTGCCAACAGTTTTACCTAGAAATGACCACTATCCCTCATGCTTCTACTGCTTAAAACCTTTCAGGGCTTTTCAGTTCTAACAACAAACTATAACACTCTACTCTGTTTCAACATTATCACCCATCTGACTTTTTATAATTTTTACTTTAGTTACTACAGTCCAGCCGTAATGGTCTCCAGACTTACACATTAGCTAGCTCAAACCTCAGAAGTTTCTCTCTTGGTATTTCCTACTCTTAAAATTCTGCTTCTTTTAGATAGTCTTACGGCTGCTTCTCTGATTTTCAGGTGTTTGTTGAAAAGTTACGTTCTTAATACAGCTTTCCATTTTCATTTCACATAAAATTACAACTCTCCCTCCTCATTCCCCACCAAACCTCTTCTTCCTTTCTTACATATTTCTCCCTAACATAGCACAAGTGCTTATCAAATCTTGGTGCGTTTACATCATCCATGTTATAAGTAGGAAATATATTTATTATATCTAATATGCAAACCTCATAGTTTATCCTAAACTACCTTAAAGGTGCAAGAACATTTACATTAGCCGACCGTCAGATAAAAAGCATCTAACACACAAAGCTCATTTTATAATAAAGTATTGAATTTCCTACAATTCATTAAATACTGTACTTATAATAAAAATAGAATGGGGTGTATAGATATTCCTTTACAACATCATCAAATTGAAAATTTGTCTAGGTAAACCATTATAAACTGAGGGCTGTCAACACATAGTTTTCTCATTAACTTGGTTTATGTTCTACATTTATGTATTAGTTTTACTAGAATGTGAGCTCCACAAAAGCAGAAATATTTTTATATTAGTTATTGTATCCTTATGGTTTATATGGGTACCATGCACATAATAGACGCTAAATAAATTTATTGGATGAATAAAAAAGTGCAAGTCCCTTGAAATTCCCCTGAATACTGTTAAACATTCATCACCTGGAACTAACGTTTTCATTTGGCTCACATAATCACAAGAAGCCTCTGGTATTACAGAAGTTTCATATTTGTTTTCTCAATTCACATTTGTATTTTCAATTTGCTTTTTATTTCACCATTGGGGATTTGTGCATTATTATTATAAGACAAATTCTATTATAAACACCACTGAAACCAAAAATTTAGTTCAGTAAAAATATTTCTGTACTTTGACCACTAGCCCATGATATTAGTACTTTGCTGGTCTTCTTATAATGAAAATTTCATAGACAAACACACACATACACACACACACATCTATGTACAATTCATGTCCTTTTGCCAGTTCTAATGGCCTATTTAAATGAATATACATAATACCCAACTGTATTCCATAATGTGAATGGAAAAGAAATGTAACACAGTGGCTCTAGCTAGTATAGCATAAATAAAGAGGAAAATATAATTCACCTTAAAAAATACAAAACTGTAATTGCCCCAGTTCTCTAGGGTAAAGGACCCAAAGAGACTGTGTTAGATGGGAAAGAAGATTGGCTTCTGCATGAGTGAGGTTTGCCCAGTCTGAATGTGTGGGCAGCTTTAATGAGCCAGCTCATCTTGGGGGAGGTCAGTCCCTGCTTTGTTTTTTGTCTAGTCCTTGACCCCGGCTAAGTGTCTTAGAAGAACAGACAATGAGGTTTCCAGTGATGCCAGCTCAGTGAAGGATCATTTACTTTCCTTTAAGATCCTCATGATGGTTTTTGCACCATAATATTCTTACAGATAATCATAACTGAGCATGGAGAGGGTATATGACTTTCACAGTGGGACTAGTTTTCTCTGGTTACTTAATCTTTGACAGCTGAAATTACTTACATTTTCTAATATCTCAAATGCCCCAGGCAAGCCAATGTCTCCCTCCTTGTGTACTTTATATAAGGGTTCCCTAGGTCCTGAGATTCTCTGGGCATATTTTTGTCTTTGCTTGCTTGCTCCAGAGTTGTGAGAACACATTTCTAACTTGATGTCTTACCTAGTTCACAAAGAGATATCATTCTACTTTCCGAATTTGGGCACATGAGCATATTGTACAATTATAACAGCTAGAACATTTGTACTTGTCTCTTTTTATATCAGTTCACACAGCATGTGGGATTATTAACCACATTTAACCGAATCAGTTCTAAGCTTGTGAATAGCCAAAGTGACAAATTAATGGGTTGAGCAAATAGGCGTAAGTCACAAGTCTACAAATTGCTGACTCGTTTCCACCTGAAGTGCTTGACACACTAAAATCTGTTCTCTCTAACTCAGTCTTCTTCACCGTCACTGGAATTCTATCTCATTCTCCCAAGATGCTTTAGTATTTACTCTTCTCTGTTTAAAAGGATCCATTTCTTTCAATTATTTCTCACGTTTCTTCTTAACTCAGTTACTTAGATAAATCATTCCAACTTGATGCAAAAATGTCACAGTATATTACTAGTGAAAATAAATACAAATTTATTGTAGGAGATATAGAAAAATGTACTAGTTACCAAAACAAAGTATCTACCAGTCAGCAATAATAAAAGACCATAAACTGCGTGACCTATATTCAACAGAAATTATTTCTCACAGTTTTGGAGTCTGGGACATTCCAGATCAAGTCACTGACTGACTTGGTGTCAGTTTGAACTGCTACCTCATGCACGCGTCTTGTTTTCCTATTTTTACATGGTAGAAAATGAGAGATCTCTTTCAGACCTCTCTTATAAAGGCAAAAATTCTAATCATGATGTGAAAACTCTTGTGACCTATTCACCTCCTAAAATCTCACCTCCTAGCATTTCCACATATAAACTTTTGGGAGGCATTCACACTAATGATATATATAAACCTATAATTGTATTTAAATTGTCATAGTATAGGTGTATAAATAATTTATGTGCATATTTTAAAATAATTTAAAAGTAATACCCACTTTCCTCTTCCATCTTCCCATGCAATTAAATAACTATCTACATGGTAATTGTAAACATGGTACCTGGAACCAGATTTCCTGGGTACATATCTCAGTTCCTCTTCTTACCACCTCAATAACCACGAGTAAATTGCTTATCCCTATGTAACTCAGTTATCAAAAACAAGAATAAAACAAGTATGTTTTTCATCAAGTTCTCTTGTAGATTAAACAACCTCAGGCTTGCATAGCTCTCAGAGACATATCCGTCCCTTCTTGAATCATCACCATCATCATTCCCCTCTAGGGTCTGTCAGCCTGTGAGAACTGCCAGAACAGAACTCCACACGCATGGGTTTTGAACAGCAGTGAGTTACCTTCTCACAGTTCTGGAGACTAGAAGTCAAGACAAAGGGACCAGCAAGGTTGGCTTCTGGTGAGGCCCCTCTCTCTGACTTGTGGTGGTCACCTTCTTGTTGTGTCCTCACATGGCTGCTGTGTAAGAGCTCTTGGTGTCTATCACTCTCCTTATAAAGACGCTCGTCCTTCTGGGTGCATCCCCACTTTTCTGACCACATTTAATCTTACCTAATTAGGTATGGACCTATGAGATATGGTCAAACATATGGTTAATAATTAAATTTAATCGATTGCTGTGCTGTGTGGCCTCCCCCAATGTCCTGAACTGATTCAAAGCATTTAACTCCCATGGCCACTTTTACTTTAGGAAAGAGTCAGAAGTTGGTGCCATAGTGCCAAGTCCAGTGAATAAGGTGGATGAAGACACATCGTGAAGCTCCTAAGAGCTGTCTTTCCATTGGGTGGCACTCAACAGAAGCAAGCACTATTTTTTTTAAATCAAACCTCATGAAGACCATCATGAAGGATGATTTCCAGAACTGCTTCAGAAAATGGCAAGAATAACGAGCCAGGTGTGTTCCAAGAGACAGGGAATATTTTGAGGGGATTTTGAAGGTAGCACGTCTTTTAAGATACTAATTCTTTTCTAAAAGAAAACTTTCAAACATTTTGATTACACTGTATATCTACAATACAGTCACTTTATGAGTTAGACTTCAACATACGAATTTTGAGGAGATGCAATGCTGGCCATTATACGGAGTATCTGCTAATTTATACATTAGACATTTTGGGTTGATTTCTACTTTTTGTCATGAAGATATCCTTGCCTCAGTGAACATTATCCACTATTAATTCTTTAGTTTAAAGTGATATGAATTAAAATTAAACCTTTTGTGACATACTGCCTTCCAGAAATATATCTTACACGTGTCCACTAGCCCGATTAAGCTCATTTTCATTTTACCCTAAGAAATGTGGGCTTTTTCAGATGTCACTGAAAATAGATTAATCTCGTCTATATCTTTCCTTTGTCTCCCCCTTCCTCCAATACATACTCAGAGATGTCTCTTTGACAAATAATAAGTCAGAGAACAAATTATCTTGGCTTACTCAATGTCAACTAGAAGACTGATGTCAATAAGTGCCCTACTTAACAATCCCAAGCTCAGTGACTGAAATGGGAGTGCAGTTCCAAAACACACCAGCACCACTGCAAGCCAAATTAGAAGAATATATGAGGTTTCAATGGCAAAAATTAAAATAGACTCATAAGCAAGGTTGTCAGCACAATATCTCATTTCCACAGTGGTGAAAAAGTCTTAAAAAGATCAAGAAATTATGCAAACCTAGTTGAAAGACAATAAAAACTGAAAACTCAATTTCACAAAAAGCAAGTTACATTTTACTGGAAAAATAACTTAAGACACAAATTTGATGGCTGATGTTGTCATTGGCTTTGACTCCTATTTCTCTAAAGTACTTCTGCAACGAGTAGTAAGTAATGTGGGGCATGATGCCTGCTCTCTCGCCTACTTCTCGCCTGATGAGACTTGCATGTGGTATTCGTCTTGACAGAACTGACTTACTTTATTGGAAAGTACAAAATGTAATTTTTGATGTTTTAGAATTGCTTCATTTATTAGGTGACAATTCTGAAGAACAACTTTCTTCAGACTACATGAGTAAACCTGTGCTCTATTCATTGTGTTTTGCTATTAACTTTATATTGAGATGCCTATGCAAGAGTCTCCTTCGGTGGTGGCAAGTATCATTACTTTTCTGTCCTGGTTTAGATGTAAAATATTCTCCCAAATCTCATGTGGTCATAGATGGCATTTTAGACGGTGATTGGATCAGGAGGTTTCAGACTTCTTCGGGTGGATTAATCCATTGTTAAAGTCATAATTCGATGAAGGGAACAGCTGACAGATCCTAGTGGAAGGGAGTGGATACTGGGGCATGATGCTGAGGACTACGCCTGGTCCCTGGCCCCTTGTGCTCTGGCTCGCCCCCACCCTCTCTGCTTTCTGGCTTCCATAGATGGGCAGCTTCTCTCTCGGATGCGCTTTCACTGTGACATTCATTTCTGACTCAGGCTCAAAGCAATGGAAGCAGCAGGCCGTGGATTGAAACCTTTGTAACTCTGGGCCAAAATAAAACTTTTTGCCAATTAAGTTGTTTATGTCATGTATTTGGTCACAGTGACAGAAAACTGACCAACACCGTCCCTTATTTTGTTTTGGGATTGTAAATATACACATCTTTAAAATTTCAATGTTAGTTTCTTATTTTTTAATTATCCAAAATATTGCCAGTAGGGACTGTTTTAAGCTGTCTTCAGTGTCCATCTGACATTAGTTCTTGCTTCCTTTCATATATTCCTAGATGAGAAGAGGCCTTAGGTACCTCATTATTTTGGTTTGCCTTGCCACGAACGGCTTTTGTGAAGGTAGGCCTTCCACCATGCTCTTCCACCATTGCCGCCCATTGCTAATGAATGGACATTGTGAGGTAAAATAATCTTTTCCTTTCTTAAGTGGTGGGTGTCAGGTGCTGTGTCCCAGCAATGGGAAAATGACTAACACAAACCTTGACTTTGATCCAACTGAGATTTAAATCCCTGGAGGTCCCAGGGGAATCTTGTAGAATAGAATAAACTGTTTCTTTGGAATAGTTACACTAAGGAAACTGTGTTGTGGTTTGGATCTGGAGTGTCTCCCAAAAGCCACATGTACCCATGAATACTGTATGCGATTAGGAGGTGGGGCCTGCCTGGAAAGGGTGGATGCTTGGGACATGACCTGGAAGGTTGCATGCTGGTTCTGCCCTTCCTGTCGAACTAGCTCTGCTCTATCATACTTCGGGATCTCTGGCTCTGGCTCTGGCTCCATCCCAGGCTCCAGCCCCAGCCCTGGCCCTGGCTCCAGCTCTGGGCCCAGACGTGCCACATCATTCCACCATTTTCCAGCTGCCCAACTGTGAATGGAGTGTGACCTTCTGAAATTGTGAGATAAAATAAATCCTTCCTCCCTAAAGTTGTGGGTTTTGGGTGTTCTGTAGCAGCAATGAGAAAGTAATTAACAGAAATGGAAAACTGAGATATTTATCAATCACACTTTTTCTTTGGTTCAGGGTTTCTATGAATCTTCTGAGTATGGTTGATCAGATTCTTTTTTTAAATAATAGCATTATATAATAATGTTGTTGGGTTTATCCCCATTTTATTGATATGTATGAGTGCAAAATTTAAGGTTTACATTGATCTTGGGCATTCTGTGCACATACATATCTAGTGAAGGTAACAAGACCTTCCCCACTCTCCTTTCTATCCACCCCCTACCCACTCCCACAACCTACCCCCGCCCCCCTTTCCCTTTATTTTTCACTTTGAGTTCTCTGAGATAATTGTGATCTGGGATCTGGGTTTCTCATATCAGAGAAACCATTTGATATTTCACCTTCTGCTTCTGACTCACTTCACTAAGCATGATGTTCTCAAGTTTCCTCCATTTGCTTACAAAAGCCTCCACGCTGTTGGACTTTATAGATACATAGTATTTCATTGTGTATAAATACCACAGTTTGTGTATCCATTGGTCTGTTGATGGGTATTTTGGTGACTTCCACATTTTAGCTATTGTTAGTTCTGCTGCTATGAACATGGGTATACATACATCTCTGCTGTGTGTTGTTTTTAACTCTTTTGGGAAAATTCCCGGGAGAGGTATCGCTGGATCGAAGGGGATATTTATTTCCAATCTTTTGAGAAACCTCCATACTGTTTCCCATAGTGGTTGTACCAGTTTACATTCCCACTAGCAGTGCAGGAGGGTTCCTATCTCCCCACAGCCTATCCTGCACTGATTGCTATTTGAGTTGTTGATATAGGCCATTCTCTCTGGAGTTAGATGGTATCTTCGTGATGTTTTGATTTGCATTTCCCTTATGGCTAGGGATGTTGAACATCTTTCATGTATATATTGGCCGCTCGCACGTCTTCCTAAGTGAATTGCCTCTTCATTTCTTGTGCTCATTTTTCAATGGGGTCCTTAATTTGGGGGCTTACTTTTCTTCAGTTCCCTGTATATTCTTGCTATCCTCTTATCATCTAGGAAAATATGAAAGGGAGCAGGAACTAGTGTCAAATGGACATAGAAGACAGCTTCTAACCGTCCCCACAGGTTATATTCTGTATATTCCCCTATCTGAGATGCTGGTGGTGAATATTTTTTTCCCAGTCTGTTGGTTCTCTTTTTACAATGGTGATAGTTTCCTTTGCTGTGCAGAAACTTTTTAATTTGTTAACAATGGGGATAATTTCTTTTGCTGTTGGTATCTTATTAAGTAAGTCTTTGCCTACACCTATGTCTTTTAGATATTTGCTCTATCACTTTCATTTCCTGCTTTATTTCCTGCTTCAATTCCTGCTTTAATTCAATGTATTTCTGGACCCAGAAGTTACCATCATTTTTGCCATTTTCATCTTTGTATTCTGCAATTTCAGTATCCCTGGTGTCATCTTCTGTGGTGTCAGGACTTTTGTAGGAGATTTATGTTCCGCTGTCTCTGGCTGTCTCTGGTGCACAGGAAAGCAAGGTTTGGCGAAGTCCTAGTCCTACATGTCTCTGGAAGACTTTGGCCCAAGGGACAGAGAGGGCGAAGGACTTCCTGGTCCTAGCTGCCTCTGGTGTGCAGGGCAGCAGAGAACCGGAAGCCTCTGGCACGTGCCAGAGGAACAGGGCAATGATCCCCCTTTTGAGGTGTCTTGTTCCCCCAGGTCCACTCAGCAAAGCTCTCCGTCTCTCCTGGCTTCCCTTCCCCAGAGTGGGGCTCTCCACCCTTGGAGCAGAGGTGCCCCTGAGCCATTCAGGGGATCAGCAGCCTTTCTCCCCTCTTTTCTCCTCTCTCTGCCTCTTGTGCCAGTTTCTTTCTAGGCACTGTCTAAGGGTGACCCCCAAAGCCCTGATGTGCTCTTCTGAGTTTTCTTTTGCTTTAAAGGGTTCAGTCTTGGGCTTTTTTAAATTTTCCTTCTTTTAAAAATGGCTCCTGCTTACATCATTTCCTGTGAAGGCTCCTGAGCCCTGTTTCTGATTTGGAGTCCTGGGGCCTTTTCTAGGGAGAGTGCATGCTGCGTTTGTAGTACACACTACCCACAGGTCGGTGTTTCAGAGGCTGGGGCCACCAGCTGCCGACAATTCCCACTGCTCCGGATCCACACTGACCTCAAGCTGAGGTTCTACCTCCAGAGCTTCCGCCATCTGGTCTGTGGACACTGGCAGCTCAGGCCCACGCCGAGTTGGCTGCTCTTGTCTTCCTCTTCTGATGTGACTTCAGGATTTCTGACCCACCCGCAGCCTCCTGTCTGTTGTTGGGGTGCTCCGGCCTCTCCGAGCTCCGTCGGATGTTCTGGGCCCACGGGAGCTTTCCTCCGTCCGCAGCTGCCTGCGGCTCCAGCTGTTTGCAGCTGGCTGTGGCTTCTTCCTGGGCTGTTGGGATTTTTTTTCTCTGCTTTTGATGATCCTTCAGAATTTTTCACCTTTCCATGGCCTCCTTGCAGTTGTTGGGGATGCTCCTCTCTTTCCAAGCTACACTGAACACACTTTTTCTAACTAAATTCTCAGCTTTTTAAATGGGTCAATGAGGAGACATTGTGCAGTGCTGGTACTCAGCCGCCATCTTGACCAGAAGTTGATCAGACTCTTAAGTACTGGATAAAACCTTAGCAGAGGCAGAACTCAGGAGGCCAGTCAGAAGTTGTCAGGATACTGCCATTATAGATAGGTAAGCCAAGGAGACAGTGGTCAAGGCAACAAGAGCATTCACCACACTTAAAAAGTAGAGGTGGTGGGTCTTCAACCACAGATTTTCTGTCCTTTCTCTTTACTTCCCCTTTGACGCTCAGTCTCTACCACACTGAATGCCAAGTACTTGATCCAGTTATGTTCAGATGGGTTGTTTTCCCTGCAATTTCTGCTTCCTAAAAGCTAGCCCCATGTTCTGTGCCATGTAAAGGTCTGCCTTTAGCTTAGATTGTTCTCTGAGCTCCGGAGCCACATTTCCAAGTACCTACTGGGCACATCTGGCTAGATTCATGTTCCAATTCATCATGTCCCGGTGTGAAGCTATCACCTCCCCCTGGTCCTTCCCCTGCATCACTAGCTGTTGCCCTTCATTGTCCCCCCTCACCAGAGCTAATCAATTGTCTTCTAAGCTTCAAATGTCTCTCAAGCCCATCTACATCTCTCCACGACATATGTCCCAATTCCATTTCAGGACACAATCTTTTCTTGCCTCGATCACTCAGTCATCTCCAATCAGATGTTGCCTGCCTCTAATGCCAGCTTCACCCTGCAGAAGTTTTCCTAAAATGTCAGCAATTCCAAGAATTTTGTTTAGAATCCTTGAGTTCTATTGGTCTTAGGTATAAAACTAAGTCTTTAAAGGGGTTGAAATGCCTCCTCCCCCAAAGGCTTTTGCGCTATAGTCCAGGCTACTCCTGATAGCCAGGGCCAGCCTTGAATTCATGACAATTCTCCTTCCTTAACTTCCCAAATGCTAGGATCACAGGTGTCTATCACCACACCCAGATCGTATGGTGCTGGGGAACTGGACCCAGCATCTTGTGCTTGTTAGGCAAGGGCTTTAGCCACTGAGCTACAACCCCCTGGCCCTGAAGTGCCCTTCTTGATTTAGCTTCTATCTTCATCTCTCTATCTCATAGCCTGTCACCACCATTCATTCTAACTCCCCTCCAACACACACACATGTGCATGTGCACACACACCATGCTTGAATACACGATTCTCTGTCTGCTGAATTTCTTTTGTGCCATGCAAGGCACCATCCCATGAGTCCTGTCCTTTTTGCCCTCTTTCTTTTGTTCTCTTCCCCACTTCTTCTGTTCTTTACTGTGGAATATTCCTTGCACACGTGTTTACCCAGCTGATTCCTGCCTTGTCTGAAGGTCACGGAAAATAAAAATTTGAGGTATCTTCTATACACTCTATGATAGTTGTGAGGATTAAATAAGTTAATACATGTAAAGTACTGACATTAGCTATTATTATGGTTATTACTTATCAGGCTCAAGTTATAATTGCATGCTCAACTGCCATGTCCTTAGGTGGGCAAGAAGTTCCATGAGGACAGTCTTGTTCACAATTATATCTCTGTGTTCACTGCTGCTGTACATGAGCGGGTGGAACAGGAAGACGGGAACCTGAAAGAAGGTAATTTCTCAGAGGCTCAAGGCGGGTTAAAGAAGTGGATATATCATATTAATTAATGACTCGCAAGTTGGAGGAGGAGGTAGGGCCTTTGGGGTGGCCCGTACTCAGGTTTTCAGAAACGATTTTCAGCAATGAGTGGAGAAGGAACTATAAATGATCTTGTTTATCATCACAGTGGTCTGTGAAGACGTTGATTTTACCAAGGAGGGATCTGAGCAACAGAAGAATTCAATGATCAGTCTGAGGTTCCCAAGTGAGAGACCGAGCAAAGATGTCTGCTCAGTCCTTTAGCGCATTCCCTTCCAGAGCTTCCTATTTGCAGATGTAGTGAAAACATTTTCGGACACAACGGATGGTGCGTTTGATGGCATTAAATAGAACAGAGTGCTGCTGGGCTAGCTTGCTGAAGGGATGCTCAGAGCCTTTAATATGCTGATGTGATTGTGAATTCCTAAGAGGAGAAAGAGCCTGAGCTTCCGTGGTTCACTTAACACAGGCATCTCTGCTCCTACGCACTATTGGGAAACACAGTAGGCTTTCCCACGGCCCTGAACACGTTACTCATCCCTCTTCTAGCTTCAGTATTTGGTGGGCTCCAAGCCTTGGGATTTAAACCTTAATAGTGAGGAGTCAGTGATTATATCATTATCTTTGTATAGTGCCCATCTGAATCAAGAATTATTAGGCACAGACATGGGCTGTGCTTAATGTGCTTAGCATTGTGCTGAAGGTACTGTTGTCCTGCAGCCGCCAAAAGGTGCCTTTTACTGTGATAATATTCCTACTAAAAGAAATAGAACCAGTAACCATGGCAGCGCAGCCTTATTGCACAGTGATTGGTGTTTTTATTTTGTGGGTTTTTTTTTTTTTGTTTTGTTTTGTTTTTTAAGCATCTATTGTTTGCATCTCACTTGCTGCTTGCTGGAATAGATGTGGCATGTGTTCCAGGAGTCAGATGAGTCCTTGCACCACAGGCTTAGTTAACTGAGAATGTGTATATATATATATATATATATATATATATATATATATATATATATCCAAAATAAACTAGATTACAATTCTTTATAAGGTGGTGGGGCTGGAATGAATCTTGGAAATTTTTAAATCTCCCATTTTATGATTGAAGAAACTGAGTTGCAGCCAGGCCCCATGGCACAGGCTTGTAATTTCAGCACTCTGGGAGGCTAAGGCAGTAGGGTCACATATTTAGCCCATCCTGGGAAACTTAGGGATTTAGAGGGAAACAGTCTCAAAATGAAATAAAATGGACTGGGGACATAACTCAATATGAAGGTTCTGGGCTCAAACCCAAGAAAGAAAGAAAGAAAGAAAGAAAGAAAGAAAGAAAGAAAGAAAGAAAGAAAGAAAGAGAGAGAGAGAGAGAAAGAAAGAGAGAGAGAAAGAAAGAAAGATAGGAAGGAAGGAAGGAAGGAAGGAAGGAAGGAAGGAAGGAAGGAAAAAAGAGAGAGAGATCCAAGACGCTCGGTGACTTGCTGAGGCCACCAGAAAGCTTTCCACACAGCAAGAATGTCCAAATCATCTGCAGTTTTTAAATCTATTCTTTCACTTTTTGACAATTACAGGTATTGCATATCTGTCTGTTCTGAGCGTTCCCAGCCAAATTGGAGTTCCAGTACCAGAGTAGCTCATAACCCTGCTCCAGAGGGAAAGCCAGGGGACTGTCTATGGCTGTTAACATTCTATCTTCCACACATGGTGCCCAGTCCAAACTGTGACCAGTGACCCTCACACAAGAAAATTATTTAGATTGGCAGGCACCCCTGCTGCTCTGACCTGACCCATGCCCAGTAAGCCTGAATTACCCTGACCTTGGATTTAGCCATCTGAGCTTATGTTCTTTCTGGTGTTTTGGAAAAAGCCTACACAGGCCCCTAGTTCCTCAGATGGAAAGTGCTAGTTCATCACACCACCACAATAGAACATAAGTTCAAAGACTTCTTACAGGTCTTCAGCAAGGAGGGCAAATATAACAAGAGAACAAGTTTCAATCTTCAGGCCAGATTGTGGAAGACAGGATTGAACATTTGGGACTGAGCGCAACAGCAGCTTGTGTGTGTGTGTGTGTGTGTGTGTGTGTGTGTGTGTGTGCGTGTGCGTGTGCGTGTGCGTGTGCGTGTGCGTGTGTGTGTGTGTGTGTGTGTACATGCACGAAAAGGGTGTGGGCCACCTTAAGGTTTCAATGTCCTGAGCAAATGTCTTCTTGAATGATCCCTTTAAAAAAAAAAAGCCTTGAGAATAGCAAGATGGACAGGAGAGAAGCCACCGTGTTCTTGTCTGTGCCGGCCCTGGCAGGTGGTGTTCTGTACAAGTTAGAAGCAGCAACCTTTGCTGCGCTGTCTCACTACTGTGCCTCCAGGTGGAGTCTGACCTTGCTCAGCAAACAAGTTTGTCCCTGTCGTTCCTATCCTGGTCTTGTTCACTCCTCTGCGGTTTGAGGAGCTGTGGACGGAAGGGGGAGGGTGATCTTCAGTGCCATAAAAGGTTAATCCCTGAGGGAACGCGTAACTTTATCATGATAAAACGAAAAATTCTATTTTTATGGGTGCCTATGTTTTAACCTCTATAAATTTTATAATAATGATTAGATTCAAAGTCTGGGTGCGATTTACATACATCAAAATGTCTCACACTGTCCTTACAGCCAGTGAAACACCTGCAGCAAATCCAAGGAAGCACGTTAGAAAGCAGAGAGCACACGGGCTCTCAGGGGCTTTGCTAATAGAAACTCTCCGAGAGAGAAGGAGGAGACAGAGGAGATGGGGAGGGGGCAGGGAGACCATGATTTTGGTGGTGACACCCTGCAACCACCTCTGTGCACACTGGGCTCACATCAATTCTCATATTGCAGCCTTGTTCTTTGTTACTGATGAAGCCCAGGGATTCTGCATGTCCTCAGCCCATTCTTTAAATTTAAAAATTTGATTTTTGAAACAGCATGTCACTAAATCCTTAAGCTACCCAGGCTGGGCTGGACTTGTGATCCTTCTGTCTCAGCCTTCCTGAGAGCTGGGGTGATAGGCCTGTGCCACCACAGGCAGCTGCTTCAGTCTTCGCAGGCCTTCCCAAGGTGACCAGCCTTCCTTTCCAGAAACGCTTTTTTTCTTCCATCGGTCAGAAGCACTTTGGAAATGTCCCTGCAGGACGGACATTAAAAATGGTTGCTATCTGGCAGGACTGGCTTTCTCATCTGTGACCAGTATGTGCTAAAGTCCGGAGGTAGAGGCGGTCTGCAAGCCTGGAACCCTCTGCCTTGCCCTATTCTCCTACGTACCTCTATCTCAGACTGACTTACAAAGAGTTAAAGGTGGTCATGCGGGGATTTAAGCCCAGGCATGCAGCAGACACGTACCCAGGCAACAGCAGCTGCAAGTAGAGTATGGTACAAGCTTCCAGGGTAAACATCAATTTCTCCAATTTGCTATAGCCCCAGAGCCTTATAAGCCTAGCGAATGGATTGTGTGGATTTTGTGCGGGGTAGATAAAGTGCGGGTGTATCGCTAATGTGCTGCTAATATACACTGGGTCTTTAGGCTAAATATCACGAAGGAGCAAGAAGCCACCGTGGATTCCCAGCTGCCCTCCTCCTGACACATGCTAGTTTCAATCTTCCTGGTGGCTAAGGATGGAAAGACAGCTGTGCAGTTCCTCACTGGATTCAGCTTCACGCTGATGGGAAATGTTGTCAGCTGTGGTCTCCACACCCCAGTGTGGAGAGCCCCGTCAATGCTGCCTGTAGAAACCTTACTGCCACCTTCAGCCTGCCGCCCAGCCCTCTGTTCAAACGACACTTGGCTGCATTGTGCCCTTCCTTTGGAAGTGTTTCCTGATCTTATACAAGATTCTCCTTCTACCATAATAATTCTTCCTGTAGGTAGGCACTGTGCTTTATGTGGATATCTTATTTGATATGGATACTTTGATAAGATGGTCCCACTTATTATCTTCCATTGAAAGATAACAAAAATAAGGTTTGAGGTGAAAGGACTTGTCCACAATTGCAGAGCAAGTAGGTACTGGGTGAGAGGTCCAGGCTAAGGCAGGCCTTGCATCCACCCACCACGCATCTCTTCAAAGTACTGTGCAGTTTTTCATTGAATGTAGCTTCCTGAGAAGTGGATGCTATTTGGGAATCTTTGTGTCACCCTCCCCATACTCAGCATATCTAGAATACTCAAAACTTTCTTAGCTGCAAATGGCCAGAACAATCCAGGAAAAACCAGGATAACAACCAGAACCGATAAACTCAGGAGGCGTAGGAAGATGATTCTCCCCAAAGGAGACCCAGCTTTTTCATCCTGATGATGTTAAGAGACGGGAATGTGATAATCTAGTTTAAGGACAACCTTAAATAAAAGTTTCATTAATCAGAATGGGTATTGCCACAATAATGAGCCCTAGCTGAATTTCAGAACTCTCTTTATGGTTTGTTAGTAACAAAGCTGTTATAAAAATAATTTGATAAGACAGTCCATTGCCGTGGTGTGTCTTAGCTGTGTAAAAGGGTGCCTGAGCCCAGCGTCTGAGCATACCCAACTTATGTAATGCCAACATAATGGATTATGCATATTGTACTGGGTTAAAAATGAAACCCAGTGAAGTATTACAGCAATTTAAAAAATATATATCTGGGCTTGTTCAGCACAGATATTTAAAATTTAAACCTGTTTAAATATTCAACTGAAACTAAAATAAAATTCTGAAAAATGGAATTCAATAGAAAAGCTCCATTAAGAGTAAAAATGCTTCTCCAAATCCATTTGGTTCTAATAGAAACCCATTGAGTGAGAGCTTCATTGTTGCAGCACCAGCCAAGGGAAAAATTATACATACATTTGGGCAGGAGAGAATCAGTTGGGCTCTCGTGGCACCGGCTCCCCTCAGAAAAGGAAGCGCTAAAGCGCAAAGGGAAGCCGGGAGCCCGCACGCCAACCAGCCCAGGCTCATTCAGGGGGTCGGAGCTCTCTTATGCCGAGTCTTCCCGTTTGTTCCTCGCTTCAATGCAACCTCATTTCCCCTTCCACATCAGATGGATTTCTAAAAGGAAAAAAAAAAAAAAAACGTTGGCACCTTTCGATGCAAATATGATGAGACTGACCAATCTGTCTTCAGACAGCCAAGCTCTCTTTCTCTGATAAACATCCTGCAGGATGTTTTTATTCAATTAATTGGGATGATTGCTTGCACAGAACTACAGCCGCTTTATCAAGGTCTACTTGAGTATCAGGCTTGGGCCCAGCCCCAGCATTTTTGTGACTGTTCTCCAGACAGCAAATGCATGAGGATTCTGAAACATAATTAAAACAATCAGCAAGAATTAGCCAGCTCAGTGACTGCACTCAAACAGCAAACCCAGAGAAGTCAATGGGGGGCGGGGGTGGTGGGGGGGGTGGTTGTGCAGGCAAGCGAAGGCAGCATTCCAGAGCCAGAGAGATGGCTGCTGGGAGACACAAAGCGGAGGATATAATGGAAAGAAATATAGGATAATATAAACAGAGTCTCTAATCCTGAGCACTGTAAATCCCTTTTCCTTAATTGGTTTAGAAACTGTGGTCTGTAATGTGAGATGGAGGCTCTGGCTGCCTTTTTTCTTTGAGCTGGAATCACATTAAATGAAAAACAATAGCAGGGCTGACAGCTCCCTTTCTGTGGGGGCACTTAGCGCTAATCTGCCATTGGGACTAATACAATTACACGGGATTAGAGCACTGCCAATGATGCCTAGGTTGGGGAATTCTCCGCAGAGGTGGAGCTGGGCCTTGCCAGTGCAGGGTTTGGGGCTGAAGCAGGACAGTGGATTGGGCCTACAGTGACCCTAATTATTCTAAAATCAGGGGAAATAACCTGATTTTGTATTAATTCAGGATCTGGATAGTGAATTCGAATCCAAGCAGGACTCTACTTTGAGGCTCCTTTCTTGGTGCATCACACTATTTTTACTTACTGTTGGTGAGTTTTGGTTAAATTTAGAGATTTTCCTGCATGGCTACCTTTTTCACTTGATCTCCGTGTGTGAGCTTCATTTCAGTTCCCCAAGACAGAGAGGGAAACTGCATCCATGGATTTAGGAGTCAAAACTGGCCAGAGGGTCATGCCCTGGTGGCCACTTGCATGCTTTGGGCAAGGCTGAGCTGACAGGTACTGTTGGGTTTCTAACAAAATGATTATGGAAATCTGTTGGCCTGGTGACATGAGCGCGACTGGTGAGCTGATTCAGGGTTCCCTTGAGCATCTGTGGGGTAAACTGACACTCATCGCATGCTCGTTGCACAAGGGAGAGATATTTATCAAGAGAATGCATGCAATGGGCACAATGCTTTGAAAAGTAAGCATTAAAAATAAAAACCATTGCCATTTCCTTTTCTGAACCTTAAAAACATCTCCAACAAGGCAAGCATGTTATCAATTACTATGTTTCTCAATCATTTGATAAATATTTCCAACTATTGTCATTCTTATGTTTAAATACAAATAACAAATAGAACATGTTTATTGCATTCTCAGAGTGAGGCAACAACAGCCGCCTAACTTACTTCCAAAGCCATCGGTCCTAGCAAAAAAGCCCTCAGGTGAATGCTGCAGCTACTCCACCTTCTTTTATTTTTTATTGAACTGATCACTGGATTTGAAATGCAGCAAGGAGCACTTTTCACCCCAAATAGATCAGTTCTGACACTAGAGTATCTTTCTTGTGAAAGAACTTCTACTCTAAAAGTCCATCTACTTATTTGGTTTCTGGTATTTTCTTCAAAAGGTCCATATTGTAATGCAAAATGACAACTTGGATGTTAAGTTACAATTTATTTCCGAATGGGCGGCTCAGAGGGAATGAAATCCTGGTGATTCCAGTCAGGCTTGGGAAGTAGAAGAAGGAAAGCAGAGAAGTAGACTTCTAAAGTAAGATGAAGACAGAGGTTCTTACTAAATATTAATTGTACCCAATTTCAAACAAGACAGCAAAAGACCATGTTGGTTTCACTTTTTCTTTCACATTTTTCACTCGTTTCCAGCTTGTACTTGATCCACAGTAGCTAGAATTTTTTTTCAGGTCTTGGAATCAGCATGCTCCGTTTCTGAAAGAAGAGACCCTTCAAACCCTCCTGGTTAAGAGAGAGGATGCTGATGTCAGGCTTTCCATAACATGTCTGCTAGATTCAGGGCAACCCAATACATGGAAGGATGAAATCCTCATTTTATTTTTGAGAAGACTAACACTAAAAAGGAGGAAGCACCTTGCCTAAAGACTGGGACCTGACGTCCAGTATTTGCCCCTTCCTACTTATTTCTTACACTGTTCTGAGCTCTTCCAATACCTTCACCACTGTCACCACAATCTGGAGGCCTTACTCTGCCAGATACGGGGCTAATCTCGTAGGTATATTGTCTCGTCCTTGCATCACAACACCCCTACAAGGAAGCCATTTTCATCCTCACTATACAGAAGAGAAAATTTAGTCTTAGTGAACTTACGTAACTTACTTAATCCCTCACCTCCAGAAATGTTAAAATCAGGACTCTACCCCAAGACCTGTGAAAATGGAGCTTATCTTTTTCATTGTGTCCCTTTAGACATTGTGTGACAAGCGTGAATATGTGATGATGCAGTGTGGCTTTCCATAACCAGCATTAATAACTCCAATTTTCTAATAGGTAACACTAAC
Organism: Ctenodactylus gundi; assembly: GCA_004027205.1. Classification (NCBI taxonomy): domain Eukaryota; kingdom Metazoa; phylum Chordata; class Mammalia; order Rodentia; family Ctenodactylidae; genus Ctenodactylus; species Ctenodactylus gundi. Next base: position 719,164 of record PVKB01000292.1, on the reverse strand, counting down.
TCCAACCTAAGAAAGCAGTAGGTGACAACGTCTTACAAGGTAGAGTACATCATCCCTGGACCAAAGTGCTAGGCAGAGCTACGCACAGGGGCCTGTGACCCATGCAGCTGTAGGAGATCCCACACGCACAGGGGTACAGCCTTAATTTAATGCTCAGCTTTCACCATCTTGAAATTTTTAATTTTTAACTAAGAAGTGGTATGTTTTCCTGCTGTATTGGATTCTGCAAGTTGTGGATTTGGTTCTGGTGACCAGCTTAGAGTTGGGCAAATAACATAAGAAATTACAATATTGAGGCACAGTTCCAGGACCTTTTTTGAACTTTTTGAGACTGCAGCTCTTATACCATCGGTTTGTTAAGTCTAGAGCTTCTGAGGTCCGGTACGCACAGAATCTGCCTGAGAGTGAAACCCAAGGAAAATAGAGCTGACGGCAAGATAGAGCACTGATCAACTCATTCGAGTCTCTGGGTTTAACACATTTTTGTGTTTGTGACTGATGCTAGGGATGGAGCCCAGCCCCATCGCCCTAGCTAACTCTCCAAAGCATTTTTATTTTTTATTTTGACACAAGGTGTGTCATAGTTACTTATTCACTGTTGAGACAGAATACCTAACATCCATAATTAAGGTTAATATTTTGTTTTACATTATTTTATTTTATTTTACTCAAGTCAGTGTGGGCCAGGTGTTTATGCAACCCTGGAAGGGACCAATGCTGCCTTTGACAAGGTTCTCTAGAGCAAGCACAGAAACAGGTTTTAGGGAACTGGGTGTTCATTGGGGTCCAGACCTGCGAAAGGAAGAGTGAGGAAGCAGAACAGCGTAGAAGAGGAAGGCCAACTTCTCTGCCCCTGCAGGCCTGGCAGAACCTCAGTGAATCGGGCAGGTGCCTGAACTGAATATTGCCTATCTAACGTCCCTGCATTAGGCCAAGGAGCCTGAACTTGTATACTCACATCTGCTCAGTCCCCAGATGCAGCTGCCTAGGAAGAAGGGAGCGATCGGTGAGGCAGCTTCACAGCAGAGGCAGAGCCTGGAGACCTGGGCAGCGGAGGCTGCTTGGTGCCCTCCCACTCTGCAGCTGGTCAGCAAATCCTCCTTCAAAGAGGTCATGAGCTCTTCAAGAAGTGTAACCCAAGACAAAAAGCACCTGTACTACTTCATCAGGGAATTCAAGCTTAGAGAAGCAGAAATAGGGGATGAGTTAAGACAAGAATAGCCACCATGAAGGTGTGAGGCAGAGCTAACTCACAGTAGGTGCCCTAGCAGCTGAGGCTGCCTCTCACGTTGTGCCGTGGATAGTGTGAGCCGGGAGAGGAAGGGAAAGAGCTTCTGCAGATGGCCTTCTCTGTGCAGGGGACAAGAGCGGCAGAGTGACAGGTGGCTTAGAAGAGGGGTCAGTTCTGAATAATATTTAATATTCTCCTTCGTGAAGTTCACCATTTGGTAGGAAAGAAAGTACACATACCAAAAGCAATGAGAAACTACATTCGGAGGCAACTGATGCCAAGATGGCAGCGAGCTTAATGTGCACAATGTCACTTCTTAGAAGTAATCAGGGCGAGGGGCTGGCGTAGCCAGGTGGGTGTCTTACCTAAGAGGAGATTAGAGCTGGACCTTTTATCACTGTTGGCCAAAGGAGCAGGGTGCGAGGTCAAATGCAAATGCACAAAAATAAACCTCCTTTAGGTGACCAATGGCGGGACAGTGTGAAGCCTACAACGGTATCAGAAAAGAAGCAGAAGCAAGAGAACAAGAAAACAGAGAACAAGGAGGAACAATAACCAGCATGCTGGAAGAGATTGGTTAAATCATATGCACAAAGCCAAGAATATTTTAAAATGAAGATTAATTTTTTTTTTCAGATAGATGACCTGTTACCCATGCTTAAGGCCCTGCAGTATTGAACTGCCAAATATAGGTTACTTAGCTACACAATCTTTATTAAAGTTTTAATTTGATTTTGTTTTGATTTAGTTTTGTTGTTATTGTTGCTTTGTGGTCCTAGGAATAGAGCCCCGGGTCCTTACACTGAGCTACACTCCCAGACCTTCTATACTTTGGATTTTGAAGCAGGGTTTCCCCAAGTTGTTAATGTTGCCGAGGCTGCATCTGAACTTAAGATCCTCCTGTGTCAGCCTCCCAGAGTAATGGATTTATAGGCCTGTGCCACCAGGTCTGGCTTGCGATGTGCATTTTTGAAGTGATAAGATTCAACGTAGACAGATGGCCATGTATTTCTTTTCCTAGAAAAATAAACTTTTTAGACACTTAAAATTCTATGATTTGTCGGATCAATTTGGTTAATCAAGGCTTAAGGAAGGTAAACACATATAAACACATACAGTTTTGTCGGCTGCTGGGAAGTTAAAGAGATATTCAAATCATCTCTTATTTTGTTTCTTCATGTGTGTTCACATTTCACCAACATTTAAATGCAGTAATTAAACTAAATAAAAGCTATAGAAACAGGTTTTTAAAGGCATCACTTCAGGAAACGAAGGGTTATAGATTCTAGGTCTGGGCCTCTGATCTCTGCCAGGAATTGTACATCTGTGGTTTGAAAAGGTCTTTGTTTTCTAGAAGTTAAAGTGCACAAAAATAGTAGAGGGAAGAAAGAGATACTTTTCAGAGTTATTTTCTCTCAGGTGCTTACTCTGGCTGTTTACACACACACACACACACACACACACACACACACACACACACACATTTTCCTAATGATCCTGTGAGGTTGGTTAGTTTGTGCAGAAACTTGGGTGCATTTACAGACAGGGTGGGGTAGCCGACAAAGGCAGCAGTGACTTAAGGACCTGCCAAATAGAAGTAGTGGTCGGGTGAACATAAGGTTAAATTCAGGAATCCTAAGTCTACTACTCTTTGAAAAAAATTCTCTGGGAGACTTTTCCTTTGTTTCAGGAGAAACAGATGTTGGGCCCCTGGGTGATGTAGCCTGCACAACTGTAGGGGATGAAGCACAGCATAATTTCTGTTGTCACCTTAGTCATTGATATGACCAGCACCTGGTTGTTTACTTAGAGCTATTTTTGTTATTATTTGTGAGAGAAACCAAAGAAATAGCCTCTGCAGGGGCAGAGATTAGGGAAAGCTGCTCCCTTCCTATGTTCACAAAGCCCCAGAGGCATGGCCCTGACGCAGAGCTATCTGAACCCAGGTTTGAAGGCCCTCTCCACCACCTCGATTTGTCATCAGAGACAGTGTCATTTTTTTAAGTCACCTTCCCAAGGCAGGGTCAGTATTATTGCTCCCATCTGGCACATTTTGCTCACTAGATCAATTTTCAATTCACAACAACTGAACTTCCCAAATTTTATACAATGAAACTTAACTCCAATCATATGGGCATAAAAAATATACATACCCACTAGAGCACTGTTAGATTTCGGGAAGAATTTTATTTCACATGAAAATATGCCCCATCGTAGCCCAATTGTAGGAAGAACGCATTGTGTGTGGGCCTCTTTTGCATATTTAGATATGAAAGAGAATGAGCAGTTGCCAGATAATATAATTTTCATCCAGCCAAATATCGAGTACAATTCAATGAAGAAAATGCAACGTTTGCAGCATGATTTATATGTGCTTATATACCCTTCATTTCGAGTCTATATGAAATGCAGACATTTATAGTTCTATAACCAGAGGAATAAAATCTGAATGTGTAGTAAAACGAGAAATGTATTTTAAATGGGCTTTTGAAACAGAACTGAGGAAGTCGTCAGGAGGCCATAGTCACAAATATAATTGGTTATTTTGTTAGATGGCCACTCAGATCGAGGCCTGGCAGGCATAGGATTCAATTCAGGCGGATAGGCATGGGAGATGGAGCAATGGATTCCCGGAAAAGATTGAGACACAGCAGCACAGTAATCCAGGCTGGCCATAAAGTATCCCATAAAGCCAGCATGAGAAATTCCTCCTGCCCGTGTGATGCATCCTTATATTTTTACTTTAAAAGAAGAACTGTTTTATGATTTGGCATAGATCATTGATCATAGTGCTTTTCTATTTCAAATATCTCCCAGCTGTGTTCTGTGTCAAATTTACAAAAGACATAACCATTATTTCTACAAAATATTGGAAGATCGAGGGGCCATTTGCCCATCAGCACCTATCCTTTCTAATATAAATCCTTTGGGCATGCGTTATGGAAGGCACTTACCAGCCCCCAGTGAGGCATGGTAAAGGGGCAAGTGCAAGAGTACTCCTTCCTGTGGTGGGCAGCTGGTGGTATTCCCTGGCCTGCAGTTCTTTTTCTTTATCCTAAAAGAATACGACAGCCGAAAGACAAGATGAAGCTCTTTTTCCTGTAATATCATGTGATCTAAGTGTGGCCAATCAAAGGCAGCCTGTCATGTGACCCAATCAAAAGAGGCTATCTCATCAGATGAGTCAGTTATCGGTATAAAGATAGGTTTGTAATCCAAGCTCTACGAATCAGAGTCCTCCTCAAGAATTTTTTATGAGCAATTGAGAGGAAGGCTGGTTCATTCCAATAGTGTTATAAGTGGGGGGAAATTATGCAAAGTAAGGGCTGCTGGGAGCCATTTATACTAGTCACATGGGGAAAATTATCCTATAGGTGGAAACCAAGGCAAGACAGACCAAGCTCAGAGATGGAAAGAAACCGAACTTACTTACCCAGTTTGAGTTTCTGGATAAGACAACAAATGTTTTGTTCCAGTAAAAACAACCTACAATATCTTGAGGATTCGTAAATTTTCTTCATTGTTTAGTTTATTTGGAATTGGATTTCTATGACCAGTGTCATGAAATGTTTTTAATATATTTGAAGTTTATAAGAAGCTAAAATATATTATTCTATATTTTTAAACTTCCTTACAGTCTAGGTTGGGGCCATACAGCCAATTCTTGCCAGAAAACTGTGAGTAAAAGTTTTCAAAAGCTGAGACTTTTAAGAGATGGAGCTATGGAAGTTTCTAGCCCTTTCTTGTTTATGGAGATTTAGAAGCAAGACAGGGACTGAAAGATGGCAGCACCTGCAACAGCCTAGGTCATTCAGACTGTGCAGAATAGAGCCTCCTACCGTTATTTCCTGCTTCAATCTGCTAAGATTTCTGAGCTAATTTACTACAGAGGCATGTAGGTGTCACTGTGGGGTGATGGGGTGGCATTTGTGTATGGATACAGGCTAAGTATCTCCTCTAAAATGCATAATACCATAAGTGATTTTAATTTCAGATTTTTCTTTTCTTTTGGATTATTGAATTTTTGCATATATAGGTATCTTAGAAGTAGAGCCCAAGTCTAAATATGAAATTCACTTATGTTTTATATACAACTTATACACAGTCTACAGTTAATTTTATATAATGTGTCTAGTTTTCTTGTGCGTGGTCACTCTGCAGTGCTGTGGATCTCACCAAAGGCCTTATGTATGCTAGGTAAGTGCTCTACCCCTGAGGCATTTCCCCAGCTCTACACGGGTAGCTTGACAATGACCTGTCACATGAAATTAGGTATGGAATTTAACCTGCATATATATGTTGAAGGTCTCAAAAGTTTCAGATTTTGGAGCATTTCAGACTAGGGATATCCAGTGTGTGTGTGTGTGTGTGTGTGTGTGTGTGTGTGTGTGTGTCTGTGTGTGTGTCTGTGTGTGTGTCTGTGTGTGTGTGTGTGTGCACATTGTCTTGCTTTCCTAAGTTTGTAGCTGAGATTCAGTTTTATCAATAAGTTTTTTTTTGCAGTTCTTCTTCATACTATAAGAAGTAAATGTCAAGGAAAATTTAAAAGAATGAAGAATAAGACAGACACAGGAGCCTCTTCAGCACTATAAAGCTCTTAGTCTCAAAGGAAGCACAAATTCAGAGTCCAATTGCAGATCAGATACTTTTCTGACATTATTTCATTTCATCCTCACCTACACACCATGAAATGATATGATTGCCAATAAAAATGAATTCCAAAGAGATTAAATCTAGTCACAGATTCCAAACAAGAAAGGATCAACTTTGAACCCTTTCTGACCAGCTGTGCATTCTAGCCCAAATTGCTTCTATTATTACCATTAAAAGTAGTATAAATATTATTCAAAGGTAATATTTTCCAGATGCATCAAAAATACCAATCTCCACCCTTACCCTCCTCAACACAGAGACAGTAGGATCCAGCCATGTCTGGTTTGAGTTCTTGGGTGTAATTCCAGACAAGGGCGTTAGGAACAAAGTATCCTCAACCTCAATTCTATGTCCCTTACATGGCCATTATTAGAATGTACCTGCCTTCCTCTTCAACATTACATCTAGGACCTTGCTCTTTATAGCTTTATCAAGTTTGAGTTAGGCGCACAGCCAATTCAGGGCCCACAATCACTTGTTCTCAGTTTCGCATATTCTCTAGGCTATGTCTCTTGGAGTTGAAAATTTCCCAACTCTTGATCCTTATTTCTAATTAACCTGAATCTAGTCATTTTTTGTGAATTTGTGAAAGACTGCCTCATTTTTATATTTTCACATCATTAACATTCTTTGAGAAAAATATGTATAAGTGGTCACCTTTTGGGTTTCAAGCAAAATAGGAGAGAAATGTCAAATTCACAGTAATTTGGGGAAGGAGATTATTTGTCTTTGGAACTTTTAAATTATCTTTGACTCAATTAAGTGTCTGTTACTCCAAATCCCTGTGCAATTTTTGTCAAGTACACATTGATATACAAATTATGAAGTCAAGAAGAAATTAATCAATATGAGCTCTCATAAGGTAGGCAGAAAGCAGGAGTATGTATGACTATTTTAGGAAGAGCTGGTGGGTTTACAATAGGGTAAAAGCAAAACTGTCCACTGTTTCATTAGAATAACTTTAAAAATGCAAGTCATCCAGAAATTGTGGCACACACCTATAATCGCACTTGGAGACTGAAGCAGAGGATTGCCATGAGTTTGAGGCTAGTCTGGGCTACATATGGAGTTCAGGACCAGCCTGGACTACAGAGCAAGACCCTGTCAAAAAAAAAAAATAGTGTGGATGAATATGTAACATTCTCAAGGGAAATTCTGGGGGAAAAGATTGGTACTAAATCTCTGAATTTCCATGATGGGATGGTATACTAGCAATCATGAACAGGCAGAATGTTCATGCACTAACACTAAAGTAACACCATTGTGTTGCAGCACAGTTAGGAGTCCTTATGGCCTATCCCTTAAATCAGTATTTATGAAGTGTTTGGGCCACTGATTATGAGCCAAATTTGACCCTTTTCCCATTGGTGACTAAAATAATGGATAAAAAGCCCATTTAGTACAACTTTATGAATATGCTGTCATGAACTCCTCATCGAGATGGTGAATACTATAAGCATTAATGGGTTTTATTCAACAAATATCTATTTTGTAGTCAGACAAGTTTTTCCAATGACATGTGACAATCCATATTCTAAGAAGAAATCACTGAGCTTATAGAGCAGTCATTTTTTTGAATGCACGTGTCTCATTATCTTTAGTTATAGCCTTCTTCCTGCTCTAAACTATCAATCTAGTAGGCTTCCAATTTTTTGAGAAATATTTTGTTTCTCAGTTAAAAATCAAATGTACTTTGACAGTTAACAATAAATTGATTTCTGCATTAGGTGCACACTCATCTTATTCACATTAGAAAGTAGTGAGAATTCGTAGTCATTTGGATGGAAGTGTGTATCTAAGCATTGGAAGGTTCTCAAGGGCTTGGCTGGGGGAAAGAAACCAGGGTACTTGTTCCCGTGTGGCCTGCCACTCTTTAGGCATCACTTCTTGGACAAAACATTGTACCCTTCTGAGCTTCCTGGTTTCTCAGCTACAAATGATATGATTTCAAGCAGAGTTTTTTTAAAGTTTCTGTACATGCCGGTTTACGAAACAATTCTTTTTCTTCATGTAGGTAAGAATATCTTTGTCCTTCCTGAAAAGCCTTTTACTCATGTCTCATGTATGTCTTGGTTCCTTTCTTGTTGCTAGGACTCAATTCCTGATACAACTTAAGGGAGAAAAGGCTTGTTTTTAACTCACAAATCAGGTGTTGCAGTCCTTGCATAACGAACTGGCAATGGTAGGAAGGAATGGCCTAATAAAGGACAGTGGCTCCTGGCAGCACAACAGAAAGCAAAGAGATCAGAGAGGCCCTGGAGCGAGAATATAATCTCCCAGGCCCAACCGCTGGCGTCTACCCTCTTTACAGCAGTGAAGTCAATAGATTAATCCACTTGATCCAACTAACCCCACAATCCAATCACCTTCCAAATACGTGAGGATTTTGGAGGGACACTGCAAATCCAAACCATAGCTATATATTAGTCAGCTTTTCTGTTTGGACACAATACTTGGCACCTACAGCTTAAAGGGGGGGGTGGGGGGAGGTTCACTTGGTTAGCCATGTCCGGGGATTCAGTCCATAGGCTGCACTGCAGCAACATCTTTGCAGAAAGGCAGTGGAGCAAAGCTGCTTAGTTCGTGGAGGCTAGGAAGCAAAATGGGTTGGAAAGAACACCAGAGGAAGGGGTCGTGGACCGTGCACGACATCCAAGGTCACACTTACATAACCCAGACGCATCCGAATTACGTTTTACTAACTTTGTAGGTGGCTCCCAAGCACAGCAGCTTAACAATTAAACTTAATTGTCAGTTTCTATGAGGCAAAATCCTACTCATCCTTCAAATTGCAGCTCAGTGCTGTCTCTTCCTTGATTCTCACTAGATTTAGGATGACTTCTCCCAAGCTTACATTTTACACTATAGAAAGGCCACCTTCTATACTAAAACCACACAATGCTAGACAAAATAATATCACTCCAATGATGCCAATTGTCTAATGTCCTAAACCCATCACAAAGTGGATTTTGCAGATGTGATTAAGTTCATGATCCTGAGATGGGAAGAGTACCCCGGATTGTTAAGTCGAACCCAGTGTCATAAAAAAGGTTTTTGTATGACAGAGGGAGGAGAGCCAACATCGAAGAAGGAGATGTGATGATGAAAATAGAGGCTAGTACTATGGGATTTAAAGAGGGAGAGAAGACCTATGAACCAAAGAATGTAGGTGTCCCCTGGAGGCTGGGAAAGACATGGACATGGGTTCTTTTACAAAGTCTCCAGAATGAGCACAGCTCCTTCCATACACTAATTTTAGACTAATGACCACCAGGCTGTGCGTCTTAGTTACTTTTTCATTCATGCAGACACAGAAGTGGAGGCAGCTCCTCAACATCACAAACAGGAAGGCAAGACAAGGCAAGCTGAGTCTAGTCCTCTTAACAAAGGCAGGAAGCAGCTTACATATACTTCCAGGTCTCACCCCAGTGATCAGCCCCTCCTGGATCCAGGTGTGGAAGGTGTGGCAATCCCCACTACATGCCTGTAATCCAATATACATGTCTGTAATGCACCACTACAGATTAGGCCCTAATCTCCCAACAGCACATAGTTCCATAAACAATTTATAACATTCAAATATGAGACTTTTGGGAACATTCCAGATCCCAACTACAATACTGTGGAAGAATAAATTAGTTATTTAAAGTCACTGAGCTTTTGGTACTTCTCTGTAGCAGCAATTGAAAACCAATGAAGACTTTGATATTTAGTATAGTATAGCATAATTATTGTGTGACTAGCATCTCACTAACCAATGAAAATTTTGAAGGAAGAGACGATACATTCTTTTTTCTATTTTTTTTTTTCATGGTACTGTGGATTCAATCCAGGGTGGTCACACTGAGATCTCCAGCCATTTTTCTATATTTTTATTTTGAGATAGCATTTTGTTAGACTGCCCAGGTTGGGCTCAGACTCTCAAACCTCCCGTCTTAGCCTCCCAGAATGCTGGGATTATAGGTGTGTGACACCATGAAGGGCTCACATTTTTATCTTTATACTCTCAGTTCTTAGGATGCCCTTGACACATAATGGATACTCACATATTCCAAAGATACTTTTTGATGAATGAGTACTGAATATATCCTGGCTTACAAAGATAATGTAGGAGTTTAGGGGATAAATGGTCTCAAGGTAGCAGGAATAATGTTCAAGTGCTATAATGTCTCTGGGAGGTGGTATTTATTATGACTAATTGCTGTATAGAAAGTGAAACATATAAAAAGATTTAGGTTTGTTGTTCCCATTGCTCCATATGAAATCACACAATATAAATGTAGATTTCTGGTAGATACTAGCTTTTATTTACTTATTTTAAGCATAATTTTTGTGATTCCGTAAGAAAAAAACGTAAGCATTGGCAGAATGCATTACATTATACGGGTTTTTTTTTTTTTTTTGGAGCTCTTTCAATGATTCAATGTTAATGCTAAGTAGTCCAGATTTTGAGTAGTAAAAATATTATGTGCACTTCATCTGTTTGTTTAAAATAGGATCTCTAAACAAAACCTATACTTCGCTCAAAGTTACCAGTGCTAGTGGGTGTGAATGTGCATATGTACACATCATGGAAAGGAAACGAGGAAGCATAAGGGACCAAATCTCTACCCCTTCTGGAGTTCTGGAGTGAAGGGCCAGCTCATATCCACAGACTCCTTGGTATTAATACGGTCCAGTGCGTTCCGTGGACAGGAACAAAGCCCATTTCTGAGCACCAGTCCCTGGAGGAAAGAAAGCCCAACCATAGCGGCCATTTAAGCTGCAGATGGCCGTGCCTGTCTCCATCTGCACGTGGGCAGCTGTCTGCTCTTCTCACTCCTCTAGAAGAGTTTGTTCTGTTGTTTGGCAAGTCCCTTCATCCAAAAGTGTCTCCTAGTTGAACAAGAGAAGAGTTAACTTAATGTCACTTTAAGAAAGAGTTCGACCATGCTAAAGCAAGAGTCGTTGAAAGACAAGTGCCCAGGGATGCACTGGATTTCAAGTGGTTAGATCTCACTAGGACTGTTGCATGTTTAAAATTTTACTTTTCATCAGAAAACCTGTATTTAAAATCATTTACGTTTGATGGTAGAAAATCCTTAGGAACTGTGAATACACAAATATTTTTGGAATGCTGTTATGGCTTGAATCCAGAAAAGTCTTATGTATTTGTAAGCTGACTGGATCATGAGGGTGTTACACTCATCAGTGAATTCATTCTTTCATGATTTCATGTGCTGTTAAGAGGTGTGGCCTCATGGGGAAAGGCATGCCACTGGAGGCATAAGCCAGAAAGGATATACTCTTGTTTTCTGCCCCTCCCAGTTTCTGCTTCCTGTTGCCTGCCCTGGACAGCTTTCTTCCACGGAGGCCTCCATCACTACTTGCTGACCATGTTCCACATAAGCCTTCTGAAATGTGAGCCAAGACAAAGCTCTCTTTCCTTAAGTTGTGAGTGTTGGGTATTGTGTACCAGCAACGCAAGAGCAAGTAAGACAAATGCCTAGTACTCAACAGAAAAACCAAACCCTTATATGGTTCAATATGTTCACACAACTGATCTTTCTGTCTCATGAGAGAAATCAGATATCACCCATACAAGGGAACAAGAACAACTGGTACACAAAGCACATGCTTCAGATATTTCCATGGAAAGTCTATAAAAATGTTAAACAAATTTGGGGAGCAAAAATGTGATGATTTTCCTACTGCCGTGGCACAACCATCTTCATTTGCATATTTCATTCTTGTCATACATGATCGTGACACGAGAGGTATACAAAAAGTAGCATGTTTTAATTTTACCAATATGACCGTCATATTTTGCTCTATGTTGCCTCTATGGAATGGGAAAGTGACAAGCAGTAGAATTAGGCTTTGGGACACATTTTTATAATTTTTACAATGTTGAGAAATATCTTCTGTGCTTGCCATCTTGACATTCAGGTCTCAATCAAATATTACTTGTTCAGAGAGAACTTATGGACAGCCCAATCTCATGAACTCCTCTAACCTGTCATGGTCATTTATACTGCCTATGCTGTTCATCACAGTTCTTATGTCAGTATGAAATTCCTTTTCCCATTTATTTGTTTTCTTGTGTAGTCTCTCTAGCCCACACCAGGAAGGAAATCTCACAAAACCAGAAGCCTTATCTGCCTCCACAGATACATCCCAAGTGCCTAGAACAGAACTAAGTGTGCAGTGGGACCTTCCTTGATACTTGTGACTGAATTAGTGAAAAACAAATTTTCGGTCTTTTGTTGAATTTATAATTAAAACAACATAGAGAAAACCCCACAAAATAAAATTGACAAAGGCTGAAACTTGCAAAGAGCATAATTTATTATCAATTAAACATGGAAAAAGAATGAATCTCATTGGCAGTATTTAGAATTCAAAAGTGGATCTCAGGAAAAATAGACTTGGTTGAAATAAATGACACAAAATCAAGAGTGACTAAACCAGCCTGTGGAAAAATTTGTCCTTGACTAAATAGTGGCAGAAGAACCAAGTCTTCTAAGCTAATTTTAATGTGTAAAGTTGGACTCGGGACAATTATTCTTGGTAAAAGCGAGGACCACAAGACAACTCATAATAACAAAATATAATAAGCAGCATTTGATTCGTTTGGGGCAAAACTTGATGTATAAATCAATTCTTCATCATAAAATTTATGAGAAAGAATTGATTTTGAGAAAAATAATTTTGGTTAATGAAAGTGGAAGAAATTAAAATTCTTTAAATGGTTTATATAGAAGGTTAATCAAATAATGAAATCGGCTTAATGTAATTTGAATCAAAAATATTTTCTTGGCAGCATATATAATTGTAATAGAAATGATTATGTTTATAAATATGGATTCCATGTATCCCAATGCTCAAAACGATAAAATGACAACTTCCTACAATCTGTTCACATATAAAAAGTTAGAGCAATATCAATAATAAAGCACTAATTTGAGAAGCACAGACAACTGTAAAATGGCCTAGCGTATAACATGCTAAGAATGAAAAATGTTATGGAAGTGTCAAGAGAAGTATGCCAGGAAGCAAGACAGCTCTGTCCAGCTGGGCGGCCTTGGGCAAGTCCCTCAGCTCCTCTGGGTCTTAGGCATATTCCGTAAGAATCTCAGCTACAAATTGAGACTAAAGTCAACCACAGAGAGCTGAACATACTACCTATGATGGGAGCAGAAATAGGGAGTAATAGGACATCACAGGCTCGCCTTCAGGGGCTGCTAATATTTAGCAGTGAGAAGAAGACAAATGGCTGGAAATAATTCCATAGAAGAGACCTTCAGGACCTGAGCGCATTTGAAAGGAGATAATCAAACACTGTTGGAAAAATACGTCAAGAACAAAATGAAGGCCTTTGAATTCGTCTAGAAGGCCAACTTCGAAATGAAGTAAATAGCCGAGAGGAGATCATAGGAGATGGTGGTGGTTGAGAACAAGAGAATTCTGGGAGACTGAAGGGAATGTTTCTTGGCTGGAGTCTTTTTGGTTTTCTGGTAACAAAACTGAACTCAAGCAAGCACAGGAAATGGTGACCTGTTCGCATCACAGATGGGGCATGAGTGTGGTAACTTTTGGGATGTGCTCACAAGGAGCTACATTTCTACTGGGATTCTGCTTTCTTGTGCCATCCTGCATATCTTTCAGTGCTGTCTTTGTTTTCTTCTGCTATTGACGAGCTTCTTAGACAAGGCAGCAGCAATTGTGGCGGCAGTTCTTCCACCCTGCCTCATCACCAACGAAGTTTCCTTAATTTCAGTGTTTTAAAAAAATCCTATAGAGAGATCGACCGGCCAATCACCATTGCCAGCAAAGTTGGGCCACACAAGAAGGCACAAGAAGACAGGATATTTTTCAAAATAAAATAGCTTGCACATTCTCCCAAAAGAGAAGAGGTGTAGGACGAACAGAACGCTAAGTTCACTCAGGCAGATAGGGACTGCCAGTAGCTTTTAAGCCGAAGGAAAAGAAGCATGTCTGAAGGCAGGAGGGAAATACGAAGTTGATAAGGAGAAGATATAAACATGAAGACGAACAGGAGCTATTTCTACTATGTGACAAATTAATCAGAAGAGTTAAAACTCTCGGGTGGCTTCGAGTATTTCTCTACCTGATTTTAGTGCTTTATTTCTCCCACCTCCCATTCTTCTAGGTTGAGTAGCCCATTTGCTAAGCCTCCTGTTTCACTAATCTTCCCTTTACACCAAGCACGTCACTGAGACTTCTGTCCTCATCATGGTTCCCCTTGGCTGTGTACATCCAGAAGATACCCAGAGCCTTAGGCACTTCCTCTTCTCTCAATGGGGACTGTGGAGGCTGGCCAAGAGACAGCTGGTTCTTTCAGGACTCGTGGAGGGGTGGGACAAGAAGCAAAGATGGAGAATTCAGCTTTGACAAGGAAGGGAGTACTAGGAACTTTTGTCTTAGATGAACTGGGGAAAGAAACACAAGATTAAGTGATTTAGATCATGAAAGAGGTAGGTTAAAGTTTTCATTTAGGAAGACATCAGTGAAGTTTTGTGTTTTGTTTTTGTTTTGTTTTTTGTTTGTTTGTTTGTTTCTGAAGATGGGCTCCATATCTTCAGAAGTCCAGGTTTTCCTTTGTTAGAAAGGATAAAAAGTGAAGGGATTGAGGAATTTTTTTTTCTTAGCACCCTTGTAAATTGACCACAAATGACCCTAAAACAACATTTTTTACTCCTTCACAGTTTCGGAGGCCAGAAATATAAAGCCAGAGATTTCAGGGACTTATAACTTCTGAAAGCCTGAGGGGAGAGTCTTCCTTGTCTCCCAGTTTCTGGTGGCTACTGATGTCTCTTTCCTGCGGCTCATTATCCCAGTTGCTTTGCCTTCATGTGGGCTTCCTCTCCGTGAGCATGTCTTAATTTTCCTCTCCCCACGTGTCCGTGGGTTTGGGGCCCACCCAGACAATCTACTACGTCCTTATCTCAAACTCTTTAATTGAACTATACCCTTTCCTTATAAGGTGCCTCATAGATATCAGATATCACAGATATAGATTAGAGTGTATCGTATAGTTTTGGGGAAAGCTATATTCAACCCCTCACAATGGGAGGAGGAAACAGTCTAGACTTGATATAGAGAGGCAGCCCTGTAGCATGGATGGAAGGATACATATGATTACTGAAAGGAACGATGGCCTAGGTGAAGTTTGACCTGTGAAATATGCATAGGCTTGGACCACATGATTCTCTAACAGCTTTTGAGCCTGGATGCAGAAGAGAGCGGTGGGGGTTCTTGTAGGTGGGCTTAATGGACGGGAAAACGGATGGAAGACCCACTCTTCCCCATTTCCAGCTGCAGCTCATGAGATACCTGTTTATTCCTATGAAATGACACATATTAAATTGCCTTGTAAACTATTAAGCATATGAGAATGTATTTTTCCTTTATCGCCTCAACCACCCTTGTACTTTGTTCTCACATCCAGAGATAATCTTACTTTTCAAATGTACACTTCCTCCTCTCTCAAATTCTAAATAAATAAATAATAAACTATACACAAATTCTCAATTTCAATAAGTTCAGACATTGTTTTTTTTTTCCATGACTGATGCCTGCAGTGACCATGACCTGCATAGAACAGTCAATGATAAGTTCTCCCAAATTCAGCTGGCTCTCCAACTCCCTGGTGGCAGAGAATCTGTCTGCATCACAAGGTCATACACAAAAGTGTCAGGGAATTTTCATTTAGTGGTGAGGTCAGAGACAACTCACAAAGCGAGCCTGCAGGGGCTATTTCCAGGCAACGCTTTACGGTCGCACCTCATCCTAAAACACTTGCCGTGGAAGTGAAAAGCACAGGTTACTTCATAAGCCACTAGATCTGTGAGGTTTAAAGTTCATTTTTTCCCTTTAACTTTTTCCGTATATTTTTAAATCAGCATAACTCCCTCCTTAAACAAAAATTCATATCAAGCAGATAGAAGTGAAACATCCATACTTGAAGTAGGGAGCCTGCTTCTCCACCCTCTCCATGTTCTCTCAGGGTGGCCCATAGCCTCTTCTGAGAACAATCCTGAAGCAACTACTCTAGATAAGTATGAAGCAGGCGATGAGCGCAGGGCCTGGGAGCAAGCAGCCTTCTGGTCCAGGGAAGCCTTTTGTCTTCTCCATGGGGAATCTGGCTTGCACCGACTCTGTCAATTATTGTTCCTTCAGAAAGAGAAGAGTCACCGAATATTTACATCATGAGAGGCCTTAGATAGTCCAACGCTATTCCTTCTGGTTAATTCTGGAAATATTAGCAATAGCAAACTCAAGTTTAATTGCTTCTTCCATCAAGAACATGTGACTCTTTTCTTCTTTCTGTGAACCACAGCAGAAACAGCATTTTAAAAAAATCTGATCTAGAAATTTCCTGGGTAAATGGTTCTGTTTTCATTAGTGTTGACATCTTACCATTATTAGAATGCTCACAGGCCCAATTAAGGCCTCTGAAGAAAGGGTGTCAAGTGCGGCTCCGTGTGGTCCTAACAACCTCATCTCCATTGAGCTACTTTCCAAAGAAGATCTTTCCTTTCCACCCACCCCATCGTTTCGAGATATTTTCTTTTCACTACCAAACTTTTCTTTAAGCCAAGGATATGCTTTTCTCTTGAAGCCTATTTATTTCTAACCATCTGACATACCCAAGATAGCACAACCCTCACAAGATCTGTTTTTACTTCACTACAATTGACAATCTTCCCTGCCTGAATAAACTTGCACACATTAAAAGTTTTAATAGTGCATTGTGGATTGCAAGTAGGTGTTTACAGAGAAGACTTCTCTAAAATAGTAAGGTTTGTATTTGGCAAAGAAAAAGTAGTTCACTAGCTTAAAATTACGGGTAGTCAAGGGAGTTAGATTCATACGCCATTATTCAGGAAAGCACTTCCTGAAGTTCCTTCATTTAAATCAACAAAATCTTATCCAGTCTCTCCTATGTGGGAGAAATTGTTCTAGGCTCAATTATAAGAGGTTGAGCACGACCACAATATAAAATTATGCAAGATTTTCTTTTCTTAGGGAAATGACCGTATGATTGGAAGAAGTAATCAATGAAATGTAATGACAATACGGATTATTCAAGATAGAATTTGAAAGTGAGAGACAAAGATCTGCATGAGGCAAAGGGTGGGAGTTAGCGAGAAGAGAAAAAGGAGAAATATAGGGCCGCGTCCAACACTACAGAGAATCTGTTTATATAGAGACATATCTACATGATATATACCAATATGTATTTACATATATATATGGATATCTATATATATCCATATATATAGATATCCATATATATATATATTTTTTTTGAGACAGGATCTCACTCTGCAGTCTAAGTTAGTCCTGAACTATATAGCCCAGGCTTTGAACTCATGGAAATCCTCCTGCCTCAGCCTTCTGAGTGCTGGGGTCACACGCATGTGTCACCCTGCCTGGTTTTTGTGGTGCTGAAGAATTGAACCTAAGACCTTGGACTTCATCGTCAAGTACTCTAACCACCGAGATATGCCTTCAGCTTAAAGACACACCTATATTTATATGTAAACACATATACAGATAGATAGATAGATAGATAGATAGATAGATAGATAGATAGATAGATGATAGATAGATGTCCTAAACTGACTGCACAGAATGATAGAGAAAGATAAATCAAAATAATGCCATGGTATAAAGACTGGGCTGTTTGAAGAAAGGAGTGCTGCTATCAGAACAGTGAGGCAAGGGCGGCAATGAAATAAATTTCACTTCAGGTGGAAAAAGCTTGGGGTTCTGGGAAATCAATATAGGGGCAGATTCTGAACATCAAGGAGTGGGAAGAATGCAGTCTTGAGGTCATCCTGAAGATATAGCAATAGCTTGAATCATCTCCATATAGTGACTTACAAGGAAGGAAAGAGGTCCTCAAGAAGATAGGATAGAGAAAGGAGGAAGGAACAGAGATTAGGGGACAAGTGAGTCTTAAAGAGAAAACACAGAAAATATCTAAACCTACAAAGGGGATGATGGGAGTAACTCTTGTTGGAAGTGGTCATTAGCAGGTCCCTATGAATTTTCCAGAGAGCTGTTTCAAGAGACTAGAAGACTTTTCTACCACATTACTCCTATTTGCTCGTTCTGCTACTTCATTTCTTGAGTTTGTAGCAATTCTGACTTGACCTTCTGAGTTCTTTTTACATAACTTTTCATATTCCTTCTGCTAACCACTTCATTATTTTCTCAGAATTTTTCAATCCAAATTACCCAAGCAATTATTCAATACTTCTGGGAATTCACGTTGCTTTGAACCATCAGAAGCTGCTGTCCGACCTGTGGATTAGTGACTGTTTTGGGTGCCTCTTCTGAGTCAGTGGTCTGACTCAAGGTAATAGCACTCATTACCACAATAGGACTGTCCTTCAGCAGGGGTGAAGTCAGCACCAAACTAGACATGTCCAGGGCACTAGGTCCACATACAACCCTGTGCTGTCAAAGTGAAAGAACTGAAACTCTTACAGTTCCGGGAATTTTGAATGGTATGTGCCAGGGAAGCAAAATTCCCCTTACTTCAGCATCTAATTAGTTGACAGGTCAATATTAATATCTTGCATTTGCATATTATTTTAAACTTCCAAAATGTCTTTGGAAAATATTATTCTAAGGGGCTTCTCTTAGAATGTATGTATAAATACACTCTAGAGATGTAAAATGAATTTATAACTCTTATGCAAATAAGTTAATAAAAAGTGTATGGTGATTGTGTGTAAACAATGTCCCGTAATAAATTGCCACACTGTAGGTGCTTATCAAAAAATCTTCCGAATTCTATGGCTCTGTACCTTTTATAATTTTTTCCAGCACTTTTATAACTGAATAACAATTCTGATTAGTTTGGAGACCAAAGAACTTTTCTATCCAAGTATCATCATTACTACAAAAATTGATATGAGGCATTACAGATCAATGTTCCTTGGTATTGATTTCGTACCCTAGATGTGATGCCAAGAGTGGGAGAAATTCCTGACATGCACAGAACAAATAAGCACAACTCAAAATATGGTGAGCCTGCTGAAGTCTGCGACAGGGTGGTGACGTATGGGTCAGTGGAGGTCATGCCAGCCAGCAGCTGGTGAGAAGCACACACCTCCCACCCCTCAGCCCCAGGGCTCTTCTCACTACATGGTCGAATAAGTAAAGTGACATTGGAAGATGGAAAAAGCAAAGTAGAAGGAAGGACATATTTTGATTTCAATGTGCTTCACTGGTCATTGTATTATACGGCGTGGCTCTTCATCAAACTCTTTATATCAAAAAAGTTTCCCTTTTCTCCTCTCTACCTTGACACACACCTCAACAACAAGCAAACCACCACGTTCTGTCAATGTACCTCCAAAGTATCTTGAATAGTTTTAAATATGTGCTCTCTTTCTGGTTTTCACTTGCCTCCATCTCTATCCAAGTCAGTGTCATCTATGATCGGAGCACTGAAAACGCGCTTGGTCTCCCTGCCCCAACTTAGCTCCCCTCGGACCATTGATGGGATTATGTCAACTTGGAAAAATTAGGAAACACCCAGGGTAGAACTTATAGGTGAGCGTCCAAGTGACTTACGGGCCAGCAGAGGAGGGAAGAACATGTACCCAGATGTGGGAGGCCCAACTGGCAACTTGAACTAAACAAAAAGAAGGAAGAAGAAAGATTGTGACAGCTTTTCCTGGAAAAGCTCTCTCACCTTTTCAGTTGCCTATGAACATCAACTTGCTCCTATCGCGTGTTGCCAATCTTCACTCTCCGGTCTTCACCATTGTTCTCTGAACAACTAAGATCTGCAGCAGACTCAACCAGCTGTACGGCGGTCCTGGACGGGTGTTCTACCTCAGATCTGAGCAGCCACAAGAGGCCGCACACATGCAGGCCATCATTTTGGACTGTTTCCCTAGACTTATAAGTCCATCAAATAAGTCTCTTTTCTTTATAATTTGTATCAATTCTGCTTCTCCTAGAACCTCATTAAGGCCATTTTAAATAGACTGGCTAAAGGAATCTTTTAATGCTGAAATTATATCTCATCATATACAATATACCCAATTCTCCATGAGCTTCTAATTTCTAGGATAAAATATGAACACTGTATCTAGCATTGCATGGACTTTGTGACTCCACGGACATCACTTACGATCCTGCTCATTGTCAGTCCCTAAAACATTGGCTTCTGACAGTTCCTAAGATGTGCCAAGCACATCTTGCTCTGCAACCAGCATGCAAATTCTCCTATGTGCCAGCACTGGGCTCACCCTGCTTCCCACCTCTCGGGCTCCTTTCAGCCTTCAAATTTCATCCCAATAGGAAGTCCTTCATGACCATCTAGTTTAAGTTGCCACCCTCTTCCCCCCAGTACCTCACTCCATTTCTTTTGTAGACATCATTTAAATATATATTTTAGGGGCTGGAGGAATGGCACAGCAGTTAAAGCACTTGCCTTGCAAGCACAGGCCCTGAATTTTGTTCCCCAGCACCATATAAACCTGGGTGTGGTGGCACACGCCTGCAATCCCAGCACTTGGGAGGCTGAGGCAGGAGAATTGCCATCAGTCTAAGTCCAACCAGGGCTACAGAGTGAAACCCTATCTCAAAAAAGTAATAAAAATATGTTTTAAAGTGCATATTGACATTTATTGTCTTTTATCTCCTTCATTGCAATCATTGAGAAAGAGAGAGAGACATAGAAATTGTGTCGTGTACTCTTAGCACTTCAGGGTCAAGCCCAGTGCTTGGCATATGGCTCGCCTTGGTGATTCAACCTCCAGATGCTCCTCACGTGCTGACTCCCCTCACTGTGCTTGCTATCACCACTCTAGCCTAAGCTACCATTTTTGCTTTGTTGGACTAATGCAATAACCTTCCAACTGGTCTTCCCATTTCAACTCTAGCTCAGCACTCTACCAGTACTAGTCACAGGGTAAATAACCATACAATCATGAAAATAATCACAAAATCTAAAAGAGATGAAAAAAAATCTGGATCCTGTAGAAAAATCGCTTAGCTTTTTTCGGTACTGAAAGAGCATCACACAACTCTCACCAGCTTCCACTATTCACGCAATAGCATGGGAAGTGTTCTATTCACACTCAGGCACAGCACGGAGGAGTGCCGCGCAGAGAACGAGGAGCATTCTATTTTTCTGTCTATAAGCTGCCGTTCTAGTCCTGTGCACAGAGCTGCTTGGCTGAAAAGGAGAAGGTGTTGAGAAAAGCAAATGCCCAGCGTCTTAACCACAAATACTCACAAAAATAATAGCTTTAAAAGATCTCCATAATCAAAAGGTGCCCCTGATCACACTCAGTGAGCTAACCTGGAGGCTTTTCTCTAATATCTGCATCTGCCGTGAGGTTAAGGATGCTACGGATCCCAGGCTGAAAACACAAGCACAGTGAAAAAGCATTCTAATGCCCATTACACCTGTGAACGTATAGTCATAGCTTCCCGGCCATTTCCCCAGGTCAGGCCCAGAAACCGCCTCCGAGCGGAGATGCGAGAGGGGATCGAAGAGAGTGCGCCGTGCCCCGTGCCGGGGTGCACTCTCACTCGTGCCAGCCTTATTGTACAGCATTCACTTGAATCCCGCCCATTTCAAGACACCCGGGGCACGCCACTCCCCCTAAGTCACTCTCACACAGTGTTGAAATGCACGTACACACGGATAGTGGCAGCTGGCTGTGTTGGAGGCTGTGGATGCCCTAAACCAGCAACTGCCTCTTGCCTCATTTGAAATGACTTGGAGGGGAAAAAAAATCATCCCGAGGTGACAGAAATAATTATATGAGTTTTCCTGGAACTGACAAGAAATGCATTTGATGGCACAAAGTGAAGAAGGCTTCCCTCCTCTTAGAACATTCCGCAGAGATGGCGGTGAGCATCAGCTCGGCACAGACAGCACCGTCCCCTTCTCCTCCTGTGCTGCTCACCACCTCCCACCTTAATTCAACACAGTTCCGTGACGCGGCCTCGGGACGTCTGGAGGTAATATTCTAGAAATTGCCGGTTAGATTCACTTTGGGTCTGTCCCCATCCCCCCACAGATTTGTAGGCCGATGTTGACCTGAAATCCATCCCAGCAGCGCAACCTCAGAGTTTAATCCACTAAGTCAGTCTGGCTTTGAGCCCCAGAGAAAATGGGATTTCTATAAAATGTTCACTTTAGAGAGAGCTTTGCTCCCTTCACAGCTCCTTTTCTGCGTCACACACCATTAAATCACAAAACCCTGGCGATCATCTGCGGCGGGAGCTCGAGCTGGTTATGCATAAAGGGGCAAATGCCCCATATGCGGAGTCTCTTAATGGAGCTCCATCTGACTCACAGGAGCAGGGGTCTTTGCCTCGGTGTTTACACCCAAAGCAACCCCGTTCACTGAATTTCCTGCCTCCTTCATGGGTCCTAATTTGACACAGCGACAAACACAGAGACTACTGGGGTTTTGAGTCCGTATCACTTCTCCTGGTTACAGAAGCTACAGGACGAAGGCTGGGCTCACAGCTCAAAGCATGCACGCGTGCTGAACTAGAAGCTCGCCATCTTCCCTGGGAGTCTACAGCATGTGCCTAACCTCAGCGCATTTCGAAGTGCTGCCAATTTGCCATTGTGGGGTGCCTGCCTGCCAGCTTTGGAGCATGATAGTGACTTTCCTTCAACTACCTCCTTCCCTCATTCCCCTGTGGTCTCCATCCTCCTCTGTGCCCCAGCGCACCGGCGTCCTTGCCCACTGTGACTGCATCACCCAAGAAGTTGTCAAATGGCTTCCTCTACGAGAGGCTTCAGCATAAGGGAAGAGAAGTCAGGTCGTCCTTCCTTCACGCCCTCTCAGCTTTACACCATCTCCTGGAATAGCCTGTCCTTTGGCAACTAAAAATACTGCAGGAAATCCCTCATAGGCACCCGTTCTGGACTTGTTTTGTTTTGCTTTGTTTTTATGAGACGGCGTCTCACTCTTAGTCCGGGTCCTGGACTTACTATGTAGCCAGACTGGCCTTGAATTCACAGCAATCCTCCATCCTCAGCCTCCCACTTAGCATGGTTTTTAATATCACTGTTTTCTCTCTGTGCCCTGTTCACCCTTGGTGTACCACACCTTTAACCACTGTGCACCTCTCCATCCATTAGGCACCTCTTTGTTTCTGCATACACCTATGCCAATGCACTCTTTATTAAGAGCTTCTCCCTCAAACGTCTGTGTGAATTGTTTCCTGTGGATGCAGGTGAGACTACCTGCCCTGTTGAAGCACTGGTTCTTACTCAGTAATTCGAGCTTGAGTACATAGAGAAATCTGCATTAGGTCACTCTTGCTACTGGTCAGGTCTGTCCTTTTGCCTTAGTCTTAAGAAATCGTTTCTGTACTGTGTGGTCATGTTGTGGGTTCCTTCTGCTAACCAGGTACAAGTCTTGTGGCCTCAGGTCCCTGGCCTGAGCAATCTGGCTAGTATCCAAGACTTGTAGAACTTGAACCCCTACCTTCCTCTTGGTAGGCCTCTCTCCATATCCTGGCATCTGAGATCCAGCCAAGGGGGTACTACCTGCTAAGAACTTTTCTTCTCAGTGTGCTCATGCAGTTAGATATCCAACTAGTACTTTCCTTTGGTTTCTGCTGCTTTTTATTACTATTGTCTATCTGTCTGCAAAGACAATGATTTGCTAGGTCAACCACGTTTTGTGTTTATCATAATATCAACACAGCACGTCACATCTATTTCAATGAACTTCCAATCTCAAACCCAGTTCCTAGGACCAGGAACCCCCCCAGCGCATTCCATCAGTTGACACTTGTCTGCACATGTCTGAAGACAACTTTTGCTTTGATATGTACCAGCTTTTATATGTATACTTGCTATTTGATCATTAAATGGCAACTCACTACAATTTCATTTACTGATGGTCATTCAATTCATTGAATCCACATGTCAGTGCTAAACAATCACTGATAATTCCATTCTATGGAGGCTCAACCAATTAGTACTAGAGTCACACCAGGAGAAGTTACAACATCTAGCCAATTAATGCCTTCCCTCCCCCCAAAAATAAGACCTCACTTTTAAGCTTAGAGTCAGCTGACTATTGCCTCTGTGACCAATACAATCCCAAAGCAATAGCCATGGCTGGGCCTGATTCTTAAGACCACTTGGCTGCTTTGCTCAAGAGGGTGGTGGTTGCTCAGTAGACTCTTGCTCAGTTTTTAATTTTAGTTGTCTAGTACTCATATTTTTCTTCTACAATATAAAGTAAAACATCTCAACTTAAGAGTGGAAGTAATCTCTAGCTTGTTAACTCCCTTACCTCTATCATAAGTCTCATATTGACCAGAGGGCCAATGGGAGCATCTCTCTAGGAGGCAGAAATGAGTTCATCTGCCATCGTTGTTGTGGTTTCCCAGTATGGAGGTTAACATCAGCAAAAAGAAATAAGATAAAGAAATACTGAATGAATATTGGAAATTATAAGCAGTGTCTACTAGGAAAGTGAAGAGAATCAACTTACAAATTCTTAGAACCGAAAGGAACCTTAATCAGGTGGTCAAACACAAGCTCAACCCCATGTGAACACCATCAGTAGTCCTTGCTGGTCATTATTGAGCACTTAGATTTTGCCAGGCACTATTCTACATGCTTTACAGGTTTTATCTAATTTATTACCCACAATGAGCCCTTGAAGTAATTACTATTATTCTTCCTGTTCAAGAAGTCAGCACACAGAGACACAATGTGACTCCATCAATTGATGAGGCTGAGTGAGGTGTGAGCAAACTTCTACGAGAAGTCATGCCCTTAGCCACTAGTGCAGTGGACCTCGGAGGACAAAGATTGAAAAGCCTTCCCAAAACTGTTTACTTTTAATTTTAACACATGATAAAACAAACAGAAGATACAGAAACACTTAAAGGACAAGATTAAGATGAAATAAATGATATTTTTAATCTGTATTTGACTCCATGATGGAATGAACGGCCTCACCTCCTTTGGTAGAACACGCAAGGCAGAACTTGCAGGTTCTCACATGCTTCTGGTACAGGCCAACTTCTGGGCCACTCCCAGTGCTGGATTCCTCCTGTTACCACACGGGGGATGGAGGTGACTAGGTATCAGCCAGCCCTGGCAGCCTGGTCTGAGGTGTACGAAGGTAGCAATGCTGGAGGAGTCCCGACTCACATCTAGAGTGCTCGACAACTGCCCCTGGAGTTGTTTTGTCCTGAAGGCAGAGCCTGACACAAGAACTTCGGGTGAAAGTGGTTTGTTTGGGAGATGATCACAAGAAACAGGAGCAAACAGGTGGGGAAAAGCAAGGGGATGGCAAAAGCCAGTGCGAGGGTGCGTCCTCAGGGTTACTGCTCTATGCCCCCCAGGCTCCACCGGCCGGGGCTCTGAGAAGCACGGGAAAGATCCCTCAGAAATATGTACCAAAGGATGGAAGCTGGGGCCTTCACTGTAGGCTTCCATCCACCCTGTGTAGAGCTGTCTCTGGGACACTGATCCCCCCACATTTGCAGGCTGCACAGAGCCTCCGCCATCAGCTTTCACTGATGTCAACATGACAGTAATGGGGGTAGCACTGAACAAGTGGCTCTGATTCATAATTGCACCCCAGCCACCAGGAAGTAAGCTCCTAGGGCAGCACATTTCACACAATAATCAGACGTTCGTTTGGAGCAGGAAATGCAGACCCAAAATGAAGACACCCTTTGTCTGTGATGACGATCACGGCTTTGCTCAGACTGACAATTGCAGTTTGAGATGCTGATAACATCGGAGCAGCAGACCCTGCATTTCTCACTAAGACACATTGATTTTACTTCTCTCAGGAGCCTCTTGACTTCTCTTTCCTCCTGTATCACAGGAGTGACAAGTCTCAAGTATCCCCGTGAATAAGGTCAAGAGGAACAAAGAGAAGCTATTTCCTGCTCAAATCTCATGTCCTTCAGGTATGACTGCATGCAGAGGGATGACAGCGACGGCCACAATCAGTGCAAGCGCAGAGCTGAACGGTAGGAGGGACGCACCTGGCCCTGCGGTTAAACATCCTCTGCTCACCTCCACAGCTCTTGTCTCCCCAGCACCTCAACTTTCACACAGCCCAGTTCCCCGCCACCGACTGACTGCAAAGGCACTGGGACAGTCAAACTGTCGGCCTGGAAGGCCCACTGACAGCAGTCCTAGGTCCTTCCTTCAACCTGTGATGGTCACCATAGGCTAGGGCTGTCACCACCCTCGCCCCCACCTCACTCTTCTTTCTCTGCAGACCTCTGTAGCCCCATGGACCCCGAACCCTTCAGGAAACAAGTCTGCAAACACCTCCAGAAACAAATCCCTCTCTTTTTTTCTCTATTCCTTTGACAGGTGTTAAAAAAAATCACAAGCCCCTCCTTGTCCCTCAGGTGATGAATGTACTTTAGTCTTTCCTGCAAGCACAAAGCACTCTTCCTTCAGGCCGTAAGATTTGATAAAGAAATGAATCTTTGAGATTATTAATTCCCTTGGCTGAGATTTTGTTTAATAACTATTCTGTCAGTGATAGATCTGAAGAGGTAAGACTGTGTGTGTGTGTGTGTGTGTGTGTGTGTGTGTGTGTGTGTGTGTGTGTGTGTGTGTTAGTGATGGACGGAAGAGGGAGGAGAGAAAGAGACAGAGTGGGAGAAAAGTGGACCACAAGGAGGGGAAGAATGTGACTGTGGTCTAGAGATGAGGCCGACTGGAATCACAAAGCACCTCTTTATCGGTGCCTGGAGCACGTGTGACAAATCACGGCTTCATCCTCCCTGCCTCCCACCTTACTGTCTGCACCATCTGATTAGGCCCAGACCAGCCAATCACAACACATGATTTGGGAAATATTTCCTCCCTGACATTCTGCAGAACAATCCTTTGCTGAGGAAAAAAAAAAAAAGTGCATTACAAAATAAATGGAAAAGCATCAATCAGCTGGGAAATGCATTCTGCTTGTTGGAGGCGAGTGAATGTTTTTATTTAAATGGGACTGAAGGCAGAGAGGGTCGATTTCCTAGTAAGATGCCAAATATTGCAAGGAAGTATTTACACATGGGTTGCTACCTTTCCCCTTAGACGGTGGCTCTATAAAGCCAGATGTGACAATGGATAGTGTCACGCGATAGGCAGGCTTCACACGGTGCACAGTAAATTTCTTGTCCAATGTTGGCACAGTTTAGATAAAAGTACAAGAGAGATTTCACTGTTGCAGATAGACTTTGCCCTCACCTCTCACTTTCCCAGAGGGAGAAAGGCTGGGGCCCCTTTTGGAATGAGCCTCTCTCAGGGATTTAGGGCCTGGCTCCTACGCTGCCTGCAGAGATAAGGCTCTACAGAGAAGAAATAGGTCATACCAGGAGCCAGGCCTGCCTATGGAAGCCTTGGGACATTTTTACCCACCTGTCCTTTTTATCCTTCCTTTTTATGTGGCACAGCCTCTTTCTGTCATCAAAGATAGAGACACATTTGTATGACTCTCATATCCACATACTCAATCCAGAGGGTAAATAGATCACTGAATGAATGAGAGGTATCATTTCCAGGCTACAAATATAAGTCAATGCTTGACCTTGTCCTAAGATGGCCACATGGCCCGGTGTCTTCTTATCGTGTGGTGGCAGCCCAGCCGTGCTGCAGACCCTCCTACCCATCCTGCCTGGCACTCAGCTCCCTCCTGTCCTGAGTGCCATTGGCTTTCTACCAGAATTGGCAAAATATGCATTTCTTCTTCTCAGTGGTTATCCAACATGCCTACACATGACATTTGTTTTCTTTCATGAATTAATAACAAAATGTAATCATGCCACAGTAGGTTTTTTTCTTAAAGGATGGGACTTCTGCGAAAGGATGTGTCAATTATATTTTCTATAACTTTGACTCCAAGCAAAATGGTAGAGAAAACTAAACCGATCGTCAGCTGCTTTATCCCTCTGGCTCTGTCACCTTCCACTCTGTCTCCTTTACGCACACACTCTCACACATACATACGGACACACATACCCCCTAAGCATCTAGCACACGTTCCAGACCAAACTGCTTTCACAAATGGCCCCTTTTATTGCTGTGTTAAGCCTACTTACCTCAACAGCATGGACTCACTCCTTGATTTCTTTCACGCATCAAAAATCTTCTCTCTCATTTATTCAGTGTTATCTTTTTTCTAAACCAAGACCAGAAACATTTTGTCTTCAATTATCCAAAATTCATCCAGAGCCTACATCTAATATCCTAATTTCAGTAAGTATCCTCTTCAGCACCTACTTTCAATATCTCTTCATGCCTCAACTTTTTGAAAAAAAAAAAATTCTATTACTTTTGCATCTACTTTTTCCAACAATTTCATGAAACAGAGATGGGGCTGGGAAGTGTTTGCTACTAGTGCTTGGTGATTTCATATTCCCCAAAAGGCCCCAGGGGAACAAATTTGGATGTAGAAAAGCATTCAAAATCAGACCCGAGTGACAGAGGTTACTAGATTTGGCAAGCAACCCCCACCACTCTGATGTGGCTGCTGGTATTCTTGGAAGTTAGATGGAGATGGTAAGGTCTTTCCTGTGTTGGTAAGAGTGGGATGGGTTGGTGGAACGTGTGAGGAACTGACAGACTGCCTGGTCTATAGTCATCCCTGAACAAAAATATGGCTAACAGAAGTCACCTCATAATAGCTCTTTTGTTCTCATAGGTCAACGTTGTTACCCCTTCAGAGCACAGTTCAAGACAACCAGACGCATTGCCTCGGGGCTCCCACTACGGTGTTCCCCTCAAACCTTCCATGTTCATCAGGACTGTGTGATCCTGGTCCCCACCTCCCCCATCCGCCTTTTTTGTCTTTCTGAGCCATGCCTTTGAAAAGCACTTACATAACACTGTCCCTTCTTGCCAAACACACACAGAGAAAAATTAAATATTTGAAAACCCTTCATTCATGACATCAGTCCAAAGAGTATCAAACAAGCTGTCAGGGCTACCCCTCAGTAAATGCAGCTGCCATAGAGCACCTATGCCTGGTAACCATCTCCCTGGCAACAGAGCTCCTGAGGCCCAATGGGCGTTCCTTTTGAAGCACTAACAGAGGTTTTGTTTCCAAAGCATGTCTGCTTCTTCTACTTTGATTAATCAACATCATCTCTTTTGCTGTGTTTAAATGAAATAATAGATTACAGCTCAGCTACAGTCGAATGACAAAAGGGTTTCATGAATCTCAAGATGACAAACAAAAAATAACCTGGAATGGGTTTTGTTAAAATGGAAAACTTAAAAACCTTTCACTTTTGCTGCCTAGATTCTTGGAAGTAACTGTATTTAAGAAAATAATCTTTTGAGTCATTGGACTATTGTATTCTATCTTTGAAAAAATTTGGGTCCTCTTCTCCCAGCTTTTTTTTTCTTTTTCCTGCTTAGAAAATGATAGATCCATCTAGTCTTAGGTTTCAAGAGCAACAGTGAGCACAGTGTGCAAAGCCATCTGGCAGAGTCTCTGCAACTCCATTTTTATGATGGCGGTGAAGATTTTTTCATGTATTCTTTGTTTCCAAGAAGCGAAGTTCAAATTCTGTTTAGGAAGATGCATCTCTTAGGTAAAGTTTTCTTCTTCTTCTTCTTTTTCTTTATCTCTCCTTTGGAATTCTTTTCTCTGTCCTACAGTGACTTATGATTCAGTGACACAAAATATTTGTCTTGTCCTCTCTCTGCCTCCTGTCTGAGACCAGCATTCCGGATTTCCTGGAATGCCCCTGAAGGTCTTCTTCTATGTGTGATGACACTTTAAACAGAAGAGTTCCTTAAAATGTCTCGTCCACAAGTCCCTAAACACTTTTGAAATGGTAAAAAAGAAAGCATAAACTATTTCTGTTTTGAATTAACCCTAAATACTGTTTTAGGACTTCCAAGGGCTTGTGGTAATTTTTAACTTTAAGGTTAAAATACTCATTCCTTGCCTGGCAAAGAAGTCACATAGTTGGCCTGGTATTTATTGAGACGTACTGAACAGGCATTTGTTTTTGTCTCACACATGCTCATTTTAAAAAGGATGCATAGGACGAAATGACATTGAATTTGCTTCTAAGCCTAAGAAGGCATAGTCACTTGGGGTGGGGGGATCTCTAGTCTCAAACGTGTCTTTCACGGATTTCTGATAGTCACCATTAGGTGGCAGGATAGCACAATAGGAAAAAGGAATTAATCCCAGGGGGCCGACTCCTAGCCTCTGTTAATGGCTTGATTTTTCTACTTACAAGCAAGAAAATGCCATGGAAACTTTTGTTTTCCTCTTCCAGGGAACAACTAGGGGAAGGGATGGAGGAGGCACAAAGTCCCCTTCCACAAGGTGTTGTTTGCTGCCCCATAAGCACATCTGGACGTCATAAATCATGGGCTGTTGAAGTCCAGCATTTTCTGATCTTAGCGACAGCCCCATTCGAAGCAAAAAGGGAAAACCAGTATGTTCTGGTTATCTTAAAAACAACTAAAACTACTAGTAAAGCGAGCAAAGAAAACCACTGTAAAAGAGGAGAAGACATCGCGGAATTGTTTTGGACAGCCGGTGCTGGACAAGTAACGATAGAATCTAGTAAGTTGCCGGTCGGTGCTGCCGACTGGTCTTGACCGGTGGCTTCTTCTGCTCCCATCCGGGGTTTGTCACAAAGCTCCCACTCTGTTTCCAGGCCCTCTCTCTGATACCTATATCCCCAAGGTAATTATCTTTCATTATCATGCTTGTCGTCCCACAGAACCTGCCCAGGAAAGGTGTGAGCTGCTGCCTTTTGGAATGGGATCACCACTTTCATCCAGGCAGCAGTGTTCTGTCTGGACTGGGTCTGCTGCCTCAATCCGTCCATCTCCTACATTCCCGAGCTCATGGATCGCCACGCAAAGTACCGTGAGCCCATTTGCACCGGGATCTGTCTAATCTCATTAGATTTCTCATTTTTAGCATACTACTGTCAGGCGCTGTGCACCAGTGCCCCAGATTAGTGGCTTGTCAGAACGATGCCCCACTAATGAGCTAATCCAAATAATGCTCAAATCCCAAATCAGATTTAAGACGATCCAGTCTGGGCAGAATTAGGGAGGGAGAATGGCTGGCCCAACGGACAAGCTTTCATTTTCTTTGTGTTGCCTTAAAATAAAATAGGAGGAGTGCTGTCAGACTCCAGACTTTTTTCCCCCTTTGCACAACATTAACTTCCATTGCACAATTGGGAATAATAAACAGAAAAGAATACATCTGTATAGATTGGTATAAATTTACCTTAGAGGATTGGGAAAGCACACACACGCACATGCAAGCTTAATATATTCAGCAGATCTATGTCCTTCACAGCTTCTAGCTTTCCTGATTTTCCTGTGAGCTTGGCCTTAAGACCTTGCAGATTTTCAATCTGATATGTTTCAGTAGTGACCTTAGGATGTAGGGTTAAGGAAAAAAAAAAAATTCAAGCTTAGTTGTATCCTTATTTTTCCTCAGGGTAAAGCTGGCCTCCAGAAATCCCAAAATGTATAATAGCAAAGTTAAGGTCAGGACCCTAAACAAAGGCACTAGGAAAACAGAATACACTTGGAATCATTTTGGTTTCAGGTGTTTTTGAAAATGAGGCTGTGGCTTGAAAATTGATGCTTAAAATGGTTTCTAATTTCAATATGTTTCTAGGGGTTTTTTTTTAGCATGAAAGAAATTATTGCTATTGGCAAAAAGTCAGTTTTTATGATAACCAACCAGTGAGCTGGCAGTGATAAAACAGCCATCTTTCACCCCTCCACAGGGTGCTCCCTCCTGAGCCACCACAGCAGTGGCTTCCAGGGTCTCCCACCTTGCTGTGAACAAAGCCCAAAGCACATGGTTTGGCTTTTTGTAAAGTCAAGTTCAGCAAGGCAAAGCAGTGTGCCATTGTACCTACACATGCAAGCCAGGCCAGTTATGCGATGGTGATCTCAGAATACAAATATGGGCCATTCCATCCTTGGATTGTTACTTTGGTCCTCATTTCAGTGCTTTCTAATCAGCATGTCTATTCCCAAAGGTCTTCAGAAATGTTATTTTAATGAAGTGCAGTGAAGTGCCATCAGTCGCATTATTTCTCTTCACTTTTTGCACTTTTATTTGATATTTGATGTGTAGTTTGTTTGATACCTTTAGACTTCTCAGATTAAAAACTATCAGAAGAAAACTCATTTCCAAGTTTGGCATTTTGAGTATCATTGCTTTGCCACTTATGAGAGCTTTTACACACTGATTTGAAACTTGGCCATATCACACGTGGTCATGGATGCCAAAGGGCCTCCCGGGACTCTGGATCCCGGTTGAATGCCCATGCAGGGGATGGCACCTGCAGCTCAAATTCTTGTGCTGCTTTTTCCCCCTCTGCTGCCACAGTCTGCTGCTGTGCAGCCCATGGAATCATACACGGGCCTATAACTGAGAGGGCCAGGAGCCACTTCCCACCCTTAGCTGGATGGTCAGTTGCATTAGGTGATGCTATTTGCTGCCTCGTGACAGAGATCATCAAGCAAATGAAAACCCGTCTTGCAGAGACTTGCACCTAAATGTTCAGAGTGGCCTTACTCGAAGTAACTTCCAGCTAGAAATAGCTCGAATGCCCCTTGACGGGAGGAAGGTAGGCAAGTTGTGGTGGAGGGAGCGTGACTCCACGGAAAATAGGCTCAGATCACTGAAAAACACAACACGGAAAGCCTTGAAAGCATCGTACCAGCCGAGAGAGGCCAGACTCAAAGGCCACACACCATGTGATTTCACTTAAAATTCTAGAGAAGAAAAAAGCCCTAGCGGCTAAAATCAGTATGGCTGGGGCTGGACGTGGGGTGGGGTGAAGAAGGGCACTGGCAGCAAAGGGCAGATGGGCATCTTCTGGGGCAGGTACATGAACCTGGCTTTTGTGATACTTACAGAAATGCATACATTAGTGAAAACTCACTCAACTGTACACTTCAGACAGGTGAATTTTATTGCATACGGATTATACCTCAATCAAAAAAACTGAAAATCCCGTTTGGGTAGATGGGTTTTCATACTTCCTGAAATTGACGTGGAAGCAAACACAATAGCCAGCGTGGGCCCTTGTGTGTCTGTCTGCATACACCGCGTTAGCTCTATTGCTGCAGCTGGATTTGAAGAAAATCAAAATGGCATACTGTAAGGCCATTGCTAGTTGGTATAGATCATGGTACTGCCATATTTCGTCATGGCTCTACAGCCTGCATATGGTTCCTTACCCATGGCATAGGGAGTATGAGCCCGTCCATGCTACCTAGATGTCAGCTAGCCAACTAAGTTGCTTTGGTTAGCCGCACCCAAGGGAACCCCTCCCAACATCCTCCACTCGTGTCCTGACCAGATCTCAGTGACACCAGTGCCCACAAACCACCTCCTTGGAGCACACAAGGATGATCGATTCTCTTTGTAAATGATGACACAAGCACGTCGCCTCACCCCTGGAAGAAAGCCGCCCCTGCCAATCCTTTAAAACCTCCAGGAGAGAAATGAGAGGCCTGCTATTGCCTATCTGCCTCCCTGCTGACTCTAATTACCCAGCCGGGAATTTTACAATCCCTCCTTCCCGCCTGCCCCCAATTCTAACAACTACTATGCAGTCAGTCGGCGGACTTTGGCTGGTTCTTTCTTTTGTGTGCCCACTGCAGCCTGCCGCAGAGTGCACTGGGCTCCTAATGAGCTCTGACACTAATGGAACTGTGTGTGATTACGGATTCCCAACCCCCCCCCCCACACACACACACACACAATCCCCCAATCTCCTCCATGCAGCCGGACCTGGCAGGAAATGACCGAAGATTCTGCCACCCCCCCTCCCCCATAGAATCTGTTCAGACCATCTCCAGTGGCCATCTGGAGCTTTCCCCTCTCCCCTGTCCCAGTTCACTTTCCTCTTCCCTCTATCATCCTGCAGGTGGCTGAAAATAAGATTTTATGGCCTGATGCACGGTGGGTTAGTTGACAACGCTGGAGACCTTCTTTAATTCCAGGGTGCTGTGGAGCATAGACGGGAGATTGGAAATGGGAACTGGGGCCCATAAAAACAAAGACTTTCCCAGCCTGCCTTTAAAAAGTGACCCAAGTAGGAGAGGAGCTAGGGAAGGTGCGGTTGTTTTCTATTAGATGCTTAACAACGTGTGTAAGTGGGGGTGATTTAAGAAAAAAACAACATGTGCTTCTGTAATTTCCATGTTGCGTGTGGCACAGGTGTAAGAGACTGGAGCTAACTATTGAACTGTGAGCTAATTACACTAAGAAGCAGCTGTTGTCCTCTAACGAGGAGGCCTCGCAGGAGATGCAGCTCAGCCGCCGGGAAGCCTGTTGCAGGGCTTCTCAGGGATGGCTTATCCCTCACAGAATACTCCCTACCTGTCACTTGGCCATCCCGCAGGCCTCTTCTCGCCTCCATCTCAGCTGGTGATAAGCAATTCTCACCTCCCTGTGTCTGGAGAGAGGACAGTGTCCCCATATTATTAACCACTATACTCTCCTTTTCATTCCCCAGAATGTAGAATTCCTGACCTGTGTCCTACGGGGAGGGGTGCCCCTAGGATTTCTTTCTGCCCATTTCCATTTTTCCATGTTTCCAGAATAATCACCAAGTAGCCCCAAAGCTGTCAATTCTTTATCATGTGTAAGGTTGCTAACCAAACCACATTTATCCCCCAAGTTTCCACTTCTTCCATATCACAGGGTATAGAACCATCTTAAAGGGACTGTGGACAAGTAGAAATACAACTTCATGTTTAAACCATAACTCATACCAATTGGGAAGTTCTTGTGCAGAATGTTAATTTTTTTAAAAAAGTAATAAATCTGATTTCATACGGATGTAAATATTTTAAAACCCACTAAGACTCAATACCTGATGAAGTTGAAATCCAAGCAAGCCAAGGAAACAGGTGCTCTGCCTTCCTGGAGCATGAATGCCCTTCTGAGCAGATGAAGAAGAGGCAATTTATAGCGACCATTTGTTTCCCACTGTGTGTTATCATTTACTGTGCAATTGAATTAAAAGGCAAAGTCTCTCTATAGCAACCACCCTAACAAGAGGAGCTATTCGCAGGCTGCCTTGGAAGCTCAAGACCAAGGGGCCCATGAAGCACCTCTTTGAAAGCCCTTGTGGGCGGACCGGTGGCATATGTGTCTTTTACGGCATGTACCAAGTGGGGCTTGTACGAGGAATGGTTTCTCTGCAGCCTGCAGGCCTTTCAGAAGGAAGAAGAGGGGAGGGCCAGCAGCTCTGTTTTTCTCTAGTTTGGGATTAGACGAAACTTAATGGAAAATAAAACACAAAGCAACTGTAGTGGCTACTGAGAAGGAACAAAGGGGTGTTCGTGAGCCCAGCCCACCCCCTGGCAGCTGATGGAGGCTGCAGTAGGCCTCTCGTCCTCTCACCCTTGTGTGGCCTGGGCCTGGGAATCAGCCTCATTGTCATTACCCACTCAGGTCACCATTAGCAACCTCAGCGTTTCTGGTAGAGCCAGGGAGATTTCTCCTACACGGTCAGAGATGGGAGTGTTTAATTTGTTGCTTGGTATGCATTGGGTACGTGTGTCCATTTGAGGTCAACATCTGATTTCTTCTTACTCTATAAGCTTTTGTGTTTTCTCCCTAAATGTTCTAACGCTTCATAGCCAGAGGCCTGCTTTACCTGACGTAGTATCTCTAACTGTTTGTTTCATTCTTTCATTTCTGTTTGTTTGTTTGTTTGTTGTTTTTAAGACAAGGTCTCACTCTGTAGTTCAGTCTGGTCCTGAACTTTTTAATGTATCCCAGGGTGACCTCCAACTCAGAACAATCTTCTTGCCCAGCCTCCCAAGTGCTGGGATTACAGGTGTGTGCCACCATGCTGGGCTTCTTTGTTCCTTTCAAATATCATGAAAGATAAATCTCTCTCTGAATTTTGAAGACACAGACATTGATTGAGGCACGTGCTAGGTGAGCAGGAGGTGGCGTGAGGAATGAGCGAGTTTTGTGATCCTCCTCATAACAGTCCCTTGGTGCTCTGACTAATCACATTGGCCTTCCGAAAGGTCCACGGGTACTCGAGATAGGAAGCCCGTTCTTCTCCTTCTTGTTTTCCCCTTTCTCTCCCCCAAACAGCATCTGGTGTGCTCTGACGTGATGTTATTCACCCCCAAGCCTCTGTGGGAAGGTGACAGCTTCCTCACTGCCGCTAGAAGTCAAAGCCTTAGCCACCTTGTGACGTTCAAGAGCTGATAACGCCATAGCCAGCTCCCTCCCGTCAATCCCGTGGGCTGCTTTGATCCCGAGGGCTACCTCCCAAGTCTTACTTTTTTGTGAGTACTTGTGTTTGTTAGTTGAAGTCCCCGCACTTCACCAGTTTGATTCATGACCCCTTCCACTCTTCTCAGAAAGTCTGCCAGAGTCGATCACAGGTTTTGCACATATCAAGTATTAGATAAATATTTGATATGAATGAAAAAATGAGCAAATAAATGAATAGGAGAGTTGTTCTGCATTGAAAAATAGAAGTGTGGTTGGATCTATTTACAGATGAACGAAGGCTTTTTAGAAATATAGCTTCCTATAGTGCTACCTAACTCTGTGGAGGAACTTAGGTTTAAAACAGTTTTTGGTTCAAACTTACCTCAAAATATTAAAATAAGGACAAACAAATGAAAAAATAGCCCAGGGAAGCATTCTTAATTTTGACAATTTTGCTTCTGGAAGGGAAGATTCTAGGTAGAATACAAATCCAAAGTTCTAGAATTCTCAATGCTCTGATAAACAGAGATTATTTGTAACTCACTTGGCGCTGGCCCAAGATGACATGAGGCTATTGAGATCCTTGGTTCAGATGTACCCTACCAAATGCAACTAGTCACAGGAACCTCCGCAGATACCTAAATGTTTGTTGGCAGGAGCCCGGGTGCAGTGGTAGTTAGGCAGTTAGATGACATCTTCATCAGACTGGTTTTATTCCTACAATCCAAAAATTGCCTGAATTTCTTTTTTTATTATCCTTCATATTAACATGTATTTGTGATACCTAATAATTGCCTTCAACTCGAGGAATTGGTGAATATACACATGGCATCTTGATTTTTTTTAACACAACATGAATGCCTTTAAGAGCTACCACATTAACAAAACGCCATTATAGAATATCGGGAGTTTACTCAGTACCTCACCCAGGTTGCGAAGAAGGCCAGACCTTCGGAGAACTCAGGTGCATAGGACTTTACAGTACTGCTGCTTTTCAGGGTAGATTGCTCATGCAGTGAACGCACCATGACCAGGGAGCTGGCATTGCCACAGGTAAGGCCAGGCAAGATGGTACTATCATTCTTATTTTTAAGAAACTCACAGCCACCTGCATAATTTTATAAATAGCACAAAAACTGCTTACTGGAGGCTATAAAACATGTGTTAGTTTTTAGATACGTTTGAAGCTTTTTTTAAATTTTGCTTCTTTTTTTTTTTCTCCATTAAAACTTGAGGGAAAAAACCGCACCACGATTTCTTAAGTGCAACCACTTGAACAGATACCCAGATCATAGATCCTTTCCTGTCACAGTGGGGTCCTGTCCCCAGGCCTCTTCAGTGATACTGTACCTTCAGTGGACAAGAAGCCCCACTGATCACTCGGCACACCGATCAGGAATGGCAGATACTAGGCAGGGCTGGGATCAAAGGAACTTTGATGTCACAGTTCAAGGCCAAATGCCAGATCTAGTAGGATGCCCCTCTGCCTCTGAAAAGCCACCGTGACTCTTGGATGTTAAACGGGCTTGAAAATTCAACCACCATCACCACCAAGACACTCCGAAAGTGAGACAGAGACAAATGGCGAGAATATGGCATGCGGGGACTCCGGGGACCGGCTCCGCAGTGCAGCTCCCAGGGCGCGGGGGCGCTGCGCGCTCTGGAGCCCGCCTTCCTGAGGGCTTGCCGCTGCCGTGCAAGCGACATTTCCACCCTACCGAGAAAAACTTGTGTTAAGCAATTGATGCATCGGGCAGCCGAACATCACAAAACAGAGCCCGGGCAGGGCCTGTTGGGAAAACGCGTGATGCCAGGGCGCTTAGGGTGCCTGAAAGGAGGTGGCTACTGAGCCCGGGTTACACTTCAACGACGGAAGGTGGCTGTGAATTTTGCTCTTTGGCTGCACAGGGCCTGGATGATCTTGTGAGAAAGCACTTGGCAGTGTGCTTTCTATCCACCTTCCTTGTAGCAGGGAAACGGCCTGAGCAGAGTGACAGGAGCCCGGAGCCCGTCCCAACCCTCGCATGGGGGGCACAACGGTGTCTCTCCATCTGACCCCCCCGAGTCATCGTTAATAGGAATTTTGTTCCAGTGACAGAACCTTCCCAGGCTGCTCACACTCCGATCTCCAGGGGACACATTCTATTTCACTTCTCTTGCTACAGATCTGCCAGCACTGGGGGGCTTGGAAGGCACTGCTCCCAGCCCTGGTGGGCAGCCCGCGAGAGTCAGCCCCGCAGAGTGCGAATGGGGCGCCGCCAAGAGGGGTGGCTTGCGAGGGAACGACCTGAAGAATCTCGGTAATGGACCTCCGCGCGGGCCGTGAATCCCAATCCATTCTAGAGGCTGGATTCCCAGCGAACTCCGCCAAGCGTGAAGTCGCCCGCTCTCAAAGCATGCCTCAGCAAGGCTTTAAACAAAGAAAAGCAAGTCTCTGCCTCTGACTTCTATTATTCACACCGGATCGCAAAGACACGCCACACGTTCATCCCCTTTGTTGGCTATCACAGAATCGGATTTCTGACCAGGCAGACCTCAACCTGTGACGTTGCAGGTGGTGGTCAGTGAAGAGTCCTCATTTTGCAACATGTTGGAGAGGGGAAAAGGGTGAAAATTTGCAAAGAGATTGCTTTTGTTTTGGTTTGGCTCCCAGGAAGGTGGTAACCAAGAACTCTTCTATAAAATAAACTTTGTGACCAAAACCAGCCACAATAAGATACCACCCCCTCCCTCTCATCACCTGGGTCCTGTTTTCGTAATTGTGTGGGCGGGAGAGCACTCTCCACGTGGCCCGAGTAGGTGGGCACAGCCTGCATCATCTCCCAGTTTTTGGCAAGAATCGCGTTGTCATTGTGCCTCCTAAATGTCGGCTGAGGTAGAAACCATCTCCAGAGTTGAGGGGTGCCAGACACCTGCTCTCCCGGCTGGAGATATGGGCTTGCAGCCCCCACGCTGCCCTTTCTTGACAAGCACAGCTGCTCCGGACCAGGGAGCAGTCCCGAGCTCAGAATGCCTGCAGGTTCTCCTCCCCCACAACCACCATTCTACCCGAAAGCCTGGAGAGAAGTTGGGCTGGTCTGGGCTTTTCTTTTGTACCCAAATCCTCAAAATCCCTAGATAGCCAGTGTGCTGCCATCTCTTTTGCCAAAAGCTGTGACCTCGCAGAGAGCAAATGTCTTGGTCTGGTGACAGTGACTTTGAACGCCACCTTCTTCACGGGAAAAAGCTTGTAGCCAAGAAGGTAAGCCATGTTGGTAGCACGGCCTCATGGAGGAGAAACAATGGGGATTAATCAGCAAGTGAACACTTCCCAGGATATTTTTATTTCTCTGCTCTCAAGAGTAATTTTTATAAATGGTTTTGTTTACATTTGCTAAAATGAGTTGGATATGACTGTCTCTAAAATTGAATGCATCTAACAACTTAAATACAATTGCTAGTAAGTAGTTATTCCAAGAGATTTGTCTTTGAACTGTGGGTTCTTTGTGATTACTCCTCAAGACCCCAAATTTATCAGCTTAGGATCTAATGTGGTAACTGTGAATGTTTATTGAGCATTTATCTCGTGCCAAATGCTAATAGTTTAAGACCATCTCCCTCATATCATGATAGCACTATTAGGCAGGCAGTTCTGTCTTGCAAATAGAACAACTAAGAAATAAAGACACAGAGAAGCTAGGTACTTGCAAGGTGTCACACCGCATAATTACAACAATATTTAAACAGAGGTAATAAGTAGTGACTAGGCAGAGTAAATGTAGCCATAGAATAGCACTTGCTTAGGGTCAGAGTTTTAAGAGCTACAAAGGACATAACATGCATTAACATGCTGACTCATTCATTTCATAATAATCCCAGAGGTAGGTACTCTTATTATCCCATTGTACAGATGAGAAAATTTGCAAGCAGGTGATATTGAGTTATGTGTTCAAGGCAACACAGCTAGTAAGTGGGAGGAGTAAAATTATACTCAGTCTTCTTCCTCATTCCCTTGTTCTTAACTAGATGCTAAATTGGTTCTCATACTTTCTTGGATAGTCACTGTAGTCATTACTTTTCTTCATAACTACTTTATAGTATTCTTTGTAGGATTATATGATATAATCTATATGAAGACTTTGACATACCATTAAATATCACCACATCATTATTAATTATAATAATATTCAGACTGCATGACTATTTTTTCCCAATGGGATACAAAACAAGAAGAAAACATGTTTATCTTCCTTAAAGGGGTTGAACAAGAGTAGCCAGCTACAGATAAGTAATGATTTTATTTTGATGGCAAGAGAAACGTTGGCAAACTCTATTTGCCACTTTTCCTGTGACCGAGAGGTTCTTCAACCACTTCCTTCCTTTGGGATGTCCATTTGTGCGAACCCCAGAGCCAAAAGTGAAATGAAGAAAAATAGGGAAGTCCAATTCCATTTTAAGTAGAGCAAGAATTACTGGTGATGACCCCACCTTGTCTCAACCTCAGCCAGGGTGCGAAGCTCAAAGAGGAGGGTGAGAACAAAGGCTCTGAGAACCATCTTAACCACAGAAGTATTGTTTATGTGATGACTAACGGGAGAGATACCAAACCTACAGGCATCACGGTCATGACGGGCCTGGAAGCCACATTAGGCTGGGAGCCTCAGGTGCAAACCGGCAGGCTGCAGAGGGGAGAGAGCTGGTTTGGAGGAGAGAAGACATTGTGCTCTTTGGAGATCTTAAGAGAAAACCTGTGAATAACAATAGTAGGAAGAGAGACTACTGCATGGGGAGCAGGTACTGGCAGCACCCAGCCCATCACGTCAGGCACTTCCCTCTGCACAGCTGCACATGGCCTGCCCTTAGGTGACCCTGACAGGCAGGTCAGCCTTCCCCTGGAGCAAGAGCATAGTACTATGGTAGTGGTTGCTATAGCAAACCAGTGACAAATCTGGGGGGGGTGGAGGGGGGTCAGCAGACAACACATTCCAACCAACGTTATCCTGCCACAGGAGCCACCTCTAAGCCATCTGTGGAATGTGTGACTTCAAGGAGAGGATTAATGTGTTTAAAGGCTTGCTCAAACCCACTGCAAAAAGATTTAAAAAGGAGCCTAGAAAATACAGAGGGATGGCTCAAAGGGAAGCACTCTGGGCAGTGTCAGCAATGGGACATTTTCACTCAGCTTTCCATTAGGGATCTCAACAGTTGCAGACAAGGGAGCAGGAACATTTGATGTTCAGCAGAATTCCGCAAGGTGAAGAGATGGAAGTGCCTGTGTGACTTCTGCTAGCCAGTCAATTAGGAGGGAAGAAGGATCTGTGAAATGGAGTAATTTAAAATCTTTTTAATAGCATCGCCAACCAAAATATTATCCCAGGTCAAACTCCTTAGCCTGTGCTTGGAGCCAAGT
Source organism: Ctenodactylus gundi (assembly GCA_004027205.1). Taxonomy (NCBI): domain Eukaryota; kingdom Metazoa; phylum Chordata; class Mammalia; order Rodentia; family Ctenodactylidae; genus Ctenodactylus; species Ctenodactylus gundi. The sequence goes on along the minus strand of PVKB01000292.1, from coordinate 677,640 downwards.
CTGGTAGATTCTTTTGATCAGCCAAACCTATGGGTTTTTGAAGACTTGCAAATAGGCTCATTTGTTAAAATAGAAAATTGTGATTTAGTATCCTTGAAAGTAGCCATATTAGCAAGCGAGAAGGCTCTCTAATGTGAATTATGCTAATTTGGGATTTGTTGGTCAAGTGAGATGTTACTGTATGTTTTATAAGCAATACCTACAGTAGAAGTCACTGGAGAAGTTCCAGTCATATTTTGGGGGCATTATTTCTGCCAGAACTCCAAAGACCTTCAGCAATAACATTTGTATCAAATTTTCTTTTAATAAACGAAGTTTGTTTGTCATGTAAGCTGTGTTCCTTGTGAATCTTTGGAAATCAGTGCTAGTTTACAAAGATAGACTACTTCTTAAGAGCACATGTAGATAATACACAAAATACAATGTGATGCTGCTGATTCCATGGAAACCTGACTAACATTGTCCACTTTTAGGAGAAATACTGCATGTTGCAGAAGACACAGAAATTTGTAAAAATAGCAAAATTGACTTAGCTGGCTCATACAATGAGAAAATTCAGCTGGAGCAGATTGAGCTTCAGGAAAGGCTAGTTCCAGGAAAATCCGTGAATGTCTCCTGAGTCATATGTTGTGAGCAAAACAGTCACAACTCTGTACAATTCAGTACAGATAGCCAGAAACAAAATGATAGGCTATATTACCTGTCCTCAAAGCAATCTGCTTGATGATTTGCTATGTGTTCTTGCAGAATCTTTTTAATGCACATTTTAGCTCATTCACGTGTACATCTTAAACCCAAATACGTAAGGTATTGTATCCTAAAAGGTGCAATGAAAATAGGAACCATTTTCACAAAAATAAAGTATCACCAGGTCCCTCTAGGGGGATGGCCAGGTGGGCATGTTTTGCAGGCATGTCTGTCCTGACTGTCACTAGTGGTCCATCTACAGTCACAGTGTCACCCAAGACTGCCCAAGAGAATGCTCCTTACCTGTGCTTCCGATAGAACAGCAGCTTACCATGTGTGACGTCATGAGACACTTGAGATGCGGCCAATCCCACTAGAGAAATAAAATTCTAACTTTATTTAAATGTAGACAGCCACATGCGACTAGTAGCTACTGTCTTAGATCATTCAGAGTTTACAGAGAAAACTCCATGATGAGATGTCACAGCTTAAAGATAAATATGTATCAACCATACTTCTATAGGAATAATGGAAGCATCATGGGAGACCCAGGACAGAAAAGCCCAGTTAAAGAAGCTCTCATAAATACCCCGAGAGCATGACCTCCCATGCTACGCCCTGGGCTCTGCTGCAGGCCAAAGCCTTGGTTTCTGGCTCCAGGGGGAACTGATCACCTCTTTCTCACACAGACCAATGCCATTCTCAGAAAAGTTCTCAGGCTTTGGAGCACTGTGGATTTGTAAGCCATTCCTGTTTTGTTCAGAAATCATAAGTATGTTGCAAAGATAAGGAAGTGTTTGTGTGTTTCATAGACCATATCTGAGAATTCCCACAGCTGAAGAAAAAAAAACTAGCAAGAGTTAAATTGCTGTGATTTTAGGGTTTCAACTGAAACAGAGACGTGTAAGTGTGCTGTCAGTACTCTGCTTTCTTCCACATTTTCTCTTAGTTAAGATTTGTGCTTCTTTAGTGATTAAAATACAGACCCTATTACTGTCACCATGATAGTTATTTTATCGGTACCGGCTTGCAAATACTCTGAGTGATGCAGCAAAAGACCTTCACCTTCAAGGAGTGTCAAACCCAAGACTTCAAAGGCAAATATATGATCCAATATGTTCATCTTGAAGATACAACAGCAAAAGCACTTCAGAAAGATCCACAAGAATGTGAAATCTGTTATGTGCCTTCTGTTCTGGATTTTGAGTCCTTGAGAGACAGAAGCCCATCTGTGCACTGCCCACGATAGTATTGGTAGCAGGTGGAGCAGGAGTTAAGGCAGGGATGTCTCTCACTAAAGACAGTAACTTCCAAATGTCAGCCCCTGCTGCCTTCTCCCAGGGGACCAACAGCCTTTGCTCCCTTCACTAGAATATTTTCAGCCCTAGTGTTCTCCTGAAATACAGAACTTGTAAAGTCTGGTGGCACAGCTTTGCTGTGGTCTTAGGGTATCCTCAGGCATTCTGTGAGGTACACCTAGAGGCACTGGGTGCATGCTGATCACCTGTGCCCCGTGTCAGGCTACCCTACAGGCTGGGCATTCCAGGAGTCCCTGCCGGGTGCAGATTAGCTTACCTTTTATGGGTGTTCTTGTCAAAGAGAAACCAGCCCCCTAACGCCCTCCCTACCCCTAAGTCTCATTCTTTGTGTAAAATGCATAATGTATAACCTGTCTCCTAGAACAGCAGTTTTGAAGAACTCTAATTCTCAAACCAAATCCAGTCCATCAGGAACCAAATGCAGTTATTCTAGGTGTCTACATATGGTTGTCTGTGGCTGCTTTTGTGACCTAAAGACAGCCAAATGGCTGTGACAGAGACAGCACGGTATATAAAACTGTCTTCTGTGAGGACTGAACACAGCACATGTAAATGCTCAATAAAAGTTAACTGCTTCAAATCTCAGTATTCTGGGAAATTAAGGAAGGAGGATCATAGGTTCAATCCTGGCCCAGGAAGGTTGGTGACTTAGTGAGAATCTGTCTTAAAAAAAAAAAAAAAAAAAGTGGGCTGGGGGTATAGCTCAGAGCAAGGACATGGACTTGAGTCTTGGCACCTTTTTGTTCCCCCTGTCTCCCTCTGTCTCTTATTTCCATCTTGAGACACCCCCCAACCCCAAAAAAAGGCTTTCATGCTGAATACACTCAGTACAATTCTGAATACTTCACTTCTGATCACCAAATTGAGTATGGGGATTGTTTCAAGTTAAGAGCATCAACCCTCAAGACTGCTCCCACATTGGAAGCCAGGCCCAAAGGTGTCAATTAGCACCTATACTTCCAATCAACCAGTTACAATTGAGCATCCTTTGACCCCACCTTGGATTGGATTAATTTGCTAAGATGGCTCACAGAAATCAAGGAAGCACTTATTTACCTTTACTGATGTATTGTATTCATAGAGCTGCAATAAAGGACACAGATGAAGAGCCAGATGGGAGAGAGATGCATGCATGTGAGGGCCGGGATGAGGAGATCCCACGGCTCTCCAGGAATCTCCATATGTTCAGTTAGTAGTCCAAAAGCTTTCTAAACCCAGTCACTCTTTTTTTTTTTTTTCTTTTCCTGGAGGTTTCTTCATGTAGGCATGATTGATTACATCATTGACAATTTGCAATCAACTCAACTCCTCCTATATCCTCCTCAATCAACTCCTTCTCCTCAAATCCTCCTCCTCCTCAATCAACTCCTCCTGGAAGTCTGAAAATGGGACTGAAAGTTTCAACCCTCTAAGCATGTGGCTGGCTTCCTTGGCCCCCTCCCCCAGGCTACAGAAGAACACTGAGACATCCGTCATTTGGAAGTATATGAAAGACACATTACTAAAGAGATTTCCATATTTTTAGGATCTTCATACCAGGAGCCAAGGACAAAGATAAAATAAATATCTATTATACCACTGTATATTATACGTTCTTGGCCCTAAGTTAACTGTTTCTCTTCTTTTCTAAGCCATTAGTGTACGGACTTCCTGAACAGTCCTCTTGCTCTAAGTTTCAGCTCTATTCTTTCTCTTTAGATCAAAAATTCCAATAGAGTTTCCTTACCTTTATCAAGCAAGGCTTAGAGTCCCCGCTCCTTAGCAGGAACTCTCCTCTGTCTATCCAGCTTCTTACTGTTTTGGCTTAGGCTTCTGAAGACATGAGCAGCTGCTTGCTGTGTACAGGTACATAAATTGGGTGCTGCTTGGCTAAGCTCCTTGGTTCTGCAGGGCACATGGACCTCAGGCCCTGGCCTTCTAATTGGTCCTACCTTGGTTTTTGTCTTTCCATTGTCCTACTTAAAAAGAAAAAGGTGGCTTCTGTTGACTTTCTGCCTTCACCATGGATAGCCACCATGTTTCACACAGATCCTGCTTTGTTCTTCCAGGCTAAGAACTTTCTTAGTAGAAGGCATATCCAGCCTCAAACTTACCTGTGTCAGCTGAGTCTTGAAAGTAAAAGCTCTGCCAGAGGACGAGGAAAAAGCAGTTGAGCCCTTTTATTTTTTCAAAAGGTCCTTTCTCCAGGGCATTGCCCTAGAGGGCATTCCTGAGCTTTGAGCATGTTTTTGATGAAAGGTACGGCATTCCTGGGGGCTAGAAGGGGGGGACTACAATGGTGAGCAAGGGAGGGAATTAGCCAAGAGCATTCTCAGGATCACACTATCAATGTGGGTTCCTAATTTTCTATGCACATGCACATTTTTTGCATCTCTTAATCAAGCCATTTCTGCAACATGCTTCTATTTAACAAGGAAAATAGCATATTAATTTTTATCTCCACACTGTTTTCTATTCTGTCAGTCTCCATCCTATCTTCAAAATTCAGTTTACATTTTTTTAGCCAAATGCTTTTTTGCACAACAGAGATTTTGGAAGTTGATGTGTTTCCTGGATACACTAAGATGTTCTTACTGTTTCCAGGCCCACAGGTGTAGCCTTTTTGACAAAGAAGTCAACTTTTGGATTGAAGAGAAAAATATTACTCTGCATCCTTTGTTTCCAAATGGCATGTGCCTTAGGTGTGGAAGATGGACTCTGTACAGCCTTCAAGATTTGGATACACCTCTGATATAACCCCACCACAGTGAAAATATCTTATAGGTGAATAAAATACAAAGACCAGAGCCTGGGTGTAGGGAAGCTCATTGTCTTAGTTACTTTCCTGTCTCTGTGACTCAGTACCCAGCAGGCACAAATCAGGGGAAGAAAGATTTCTTTTAGCTCACAGTTCAGAAGATCTCAGTCCATTCACAGGTGGGTGGCTAGAGATGGTGGAATCACATGCTGGGTGCCTAGCTAGAGCCAGAGCTAGAGCTGGAGCCCCAGAGCCAGAGATCCTCATGACAACATGGCAGAACAGAGAAGCCTGGGAGCTAGGGTGGACCAGCACATGCCTCTCCAGGTCAAGCCGCAGGCATTTGCCTCTTCCAGCCAAGCCCCACCTCCCAACATAACACAGTATCCATAGGTACGTGAGGCTTTAGGGGGACACACCAGATTCAAACCATGAAACTCATGTCGTCTCATGCAGCTCTGGGGTAACAGAAGATACTTTAAAATCTGGTCAGTGACTTTTTTGCTAAAGAGTCACCATGCAGGTGAGAAGGAAAGAGATGACAGCCATATTCCAACCCATTTTGCCCGTCAGGACATACTCAGAACAACACATTTCTTCAAATTTGATTCAATTGCATTGAAATGTGCTGAATTCCAACTCAAACACCCAGATCCAATGAGACAGAAGCCAAGGTAGGATGTGACTTATCCATCATGGAATTTGCAAATGGGCTGAAATCTATTTTCAGTCAGTGATATTCCTTTCTTTCTAAAAAGCACCACTTTATTGCAAAGAAAAAAAATTAACCTAATATGCATTAAAGATTGTTTGCTCACGGGAAGCACACAAATTGGCATAGTGTTAAATGAATTTTTTCTAAAGGGACTGTTCCTTTTTTAAAGGCTCTAAAGCATGACCCCATGCAATAGAAAATTTGACCCAACCTACCATTAGCCCTGGCTAATCCAAATCCAATTTAGGTCAATGTTTTCATCCTCTTAAGTTCCTAAATAAGATAATTCCAGAAGTTTAATCAAGAAATAATTTCTTTCTTTGCAAATTCTATAGTGATTTCTATATGTTGGGTTTATATGGATTATTTTCCCATCTAATTATATTGCAGGTCCCTGAATTGATAGATGATATATGCTAGTTTCTTTGTTTCCTCCCCTTTTCCTTAATGCTCCCCAACTCTTAGTAATATATTTCTTAGTGACAATAGCATGCGTAAGTATTTACTCTTCTCCAGGCACTATGCTGACTGGTATACAGTCATGACTAGTGTTATTCCTCGCATTCACCCCTGAAGGTAGGAAAACTTAGTAGAACTGATAAATAAGTGATTCCATGGGTAAATTAATGGCACCACGCTAAAAAGTTTTTTTTTTTAAAAGTGGGAGAGTTTACCATAAGCAGAACCCCACACCTCATGTGCTGATGTACTTACTGCACTGCAGAGTCCTCCCCTGCTCTTTGGCCAAATTGGCCAAATATTTCCGGCAAAAGATGCTCGCTCGTGTTAGGAGAACGCTTCTCGCTTCTCCTTGAGAACGTTTGAGAGGCATCAACCACGTGCTTTTACGCCGCGATAATGAACATCTGCAGCCTCGCTGTGCCGCCAGCTGCCTTTCTGCCTGCGTCAGTTTCACACGATCTTTTGGAAAAGGGCTCTTCAGTGTTTATGAGATACACTTCTTCCTTTCGTGATCAGCCATGGAGGCACGTCATGTGCAATCTTCCTTTATCGATAAATAACAGAAGGGAAAAACACAACAGACCACTCAAGTTTAGAAGGAAACCCAAGTTTAAGAAGGCAGTGTTTCCTTCTCCGGTGCTTACCTTTTGCAGGGAACCCCCACTCTTAACCCCCATTCCCCCTTCTCCCAAAAGAATCTTCAAGTCATGTGTTGATGAGACTACGTGTGTATCAGTCCCCAGAAGGAATAAGAAAAAATAAACTGGAAAAAAAAAGATCAAAACAAGACTGGGGGCATACCTGAGGGAGTAAAGTGCTTGCCTCCAAAGTGCAAGATGCATAAACCGGGCATGGTGGCACATACCTGTAATTCTAGCAGTTGGGAAGCTGAGGCAGAAGGATTGCTATGGGTATGAGGCCAGCCTGGGCTATATAATGAATTCAGGATCAGCCTGGACTATATGGAAGGAGACCCTGTCTCAAGCAAGACAAACAAAGCAAAAAATATCAAAACAATACAAGATAAAACTGTGCAGAAATAATTGCAAGTCATTCACTAATATACTACTGTTATGGTTTATGTATAAAGCGTCCCCCAAAAGTCACATGTAATTAGATATGAAGCTTTCAGAAGTAGATTGGATCATGAGGATACTTAAATCATCAATGGACCTACCCATTGATGAGTTCACAGCTGAATGGGCTTTTAGGAATCCGGGCCCAGATAGAGGAGGTCACCCAGCTGTTCCATTGAGTGGGTCGATCTCTCTCTCTGGCTCCCTTTCTGACCTCTTCTCTTCAGGCCCCTATGAACAGGAGGGCAGGCGTTTTTCCTCTGCCACGCCTCTCTGCCATGATGGTTCCAATTGGAGCCAGCCAACAAGGAACTGAAATCTCTGAAACCAGGAGCCTTAAGTTTATGAAGTATTTTATTCCAGCAACAGAAATCTTACTAACACAGTGGTATAGGTTTTTAAGTTTTAAAACATTTATGTATAGCAATCGTGTTTAATATTCTTAGAATTCTGACTCCATGATATCTCTTTGAGCTAACATACTTTCTAACATGTAATTTAAAGTGCAGTTGTAAAAATTGCCTCATTTTTCTTTCAAAAAGACAATGTAAATCTGTTTCCCAGTGACAACTTGTATATACTGGGAAATTTCTGAACGATGCCCATTATACTCAATTAAACAGACACTTACACTACATTTTTGCAACATATTCTTTTGCATCTCATTTAGACTTATTACTCACACATCCCAACTACTGCTTGATTTAGAAGGCCTATGAGAAAATGTATAATATGGAAATAGTCCTAGAAAAGGAATGATATATTTAGGGAGCTCTAAACTGTGTTAGGTATATTTAGTATATCCACTTATTGCTGCTTTAGAAGATTTATAGTCTGGGCAATGCTAGGCTTCTCAGAAATTATTCCAGCTACATTTCAAATTTTAATTTGAAAAATATTTTAAGAGGTATAAAACAAACAGAGGTGGGTCCAAGTTTTCTTGGATTGCTGAAACTGTACCGACAACTATGCTGATACGAATTCTAGGCACACGGTGGCTTCCAGCACCATCTCTACCTCTTCATAATTTTTTACTCTCTCTGGCGGTAAGAGTAAGAAGACAACTTGCTGAATTTCAAATGTCCTTCAGTAACTGGAACACTGCATTCTAATGCATTTTGATGAGTCAGATTAGTTATTTGTCACATATGTTGGTAATGCAAGGAAATGTATTCAGTCCAGAAAATTAATCCAGGCAGCCAGCCATGAGCAGATGAATGGAAGTGACCAAATGCAGTTTAGAACAGCTGAGAGGGGCCTACTGCTAAAGCTATTCGGTGGCCAAGTCCTTTTAGTATTGAGTGATAGGTTTGAAGGGTTGCATCTCCACCTTTTTGTGAAGGCCTAAATCCCTCCTCACATGAAGAAAAGGAGCAGCTATGGAAATGAAAAAGCTAAGTTTATATAATTTTGAATTCCCTGAATGTTTATGTCTTACATCACGTAGATCCAATTACCCAGTGGAGAGAGGGGGTCCAGGAGGCTCTGTTGTCAGCAAGTAGTTTGTTAGGGATTGGGAAAATATTTGGGTTCCCTGATGTAGCTGGCTGGGGACCCTTTGCCTCAGAGATGAACAGGAAAGCAAAAAGTCTGGGTTAAATTTTGCTCTGTCACTGGTCAAATTTCTCCCAGAGCTGAAAATGACACTGCCCCTCCCAGGCTGTTGGAATGAGATAATGTCACATCCGGAATGAGATCACTAGGTCACAATCTCATCCTCAGTGTGATTTTCTTGGCCCGCAAGAGCATTACTGGGTGAAGGGGGAAAGGATGAGCATGAATTGAATGAAAGCATCACTTTAATTAAGCTCATCCCCTGATCGCCTTCTGCTCTGATGCATCAGATCTCAGCAGCTAAGGGAGGCCAGGCTCGGGGTCAGGGAATTACTCTATATCGGTGACATGTGCTATTCAGGTGAAGCCTTCACCTCGCAGGCAGGTATGTGCTACTTTATGCGCTATGCAGAAAGAAACATCAGTGAGATTATCCTAATTGACTTTGGGATTGCTACAGCATAAATGAAGGAGGCATATCTCAGTGTCCATGTGTCCTTCTGCCCTCCTACCCACCCCCTGTGAGGAATTCCCTGGGGAGTAAAGCTTCTTTCATGAAGTCAGATGGGACCTGCAGCTAACTCAGAGTCCAGCCTTCTCAGGTGGTGGGGGGATGGACTGGACAATAAAGGTTCACTATTCAGAGTATTGTCTCAGCTTAGCCAATACCTAGTCCCAGCTGAAGAAATGGGTTAGTTCTTTAGGCTTCTATGGTCTATGTCACTTATGTATGCCAAATCTGCCTGTGGATATTACAAATCCCACTAAGTGGTTATGTTATTGCAATGGTATTTTGCTATTCTTGCCTGCGTGAGCCATTTTCCTTTCAGACAAGCAGCCTGTACCCACCTGAGTCCTGGGTGCTGAATCCAAGCAGAAAACTCAGCAGCTTAAGAACCCTGTGGTATGTTAGCTGTTACCCCAGGCCCAGAGTAACTTCCACATGGCCATGCCCAGGTATCCTTTACCCCCTTACTCTCCAGGTTTCTGGAAGTAAGTTCCAAGAAAGTATCTACCCTTTGTAACCCATGTTCAATCCCTTTTCCTCCTGCTGAGGAAAGCTGTGCTTTGGTTCAGTAACTCTCCATGCCTTGACCCTCACACATCCTTGAGAGAGGACAGTCTCCTTAGAAGGGAAAAAGTGTACGTGGTGACATCTTGTCTCTGACTTCGATTCAGAGTGGTCCGGCAAGGCATCACGCAGACGAATGATGGTGCAAGCGCAGACACTTGTCATTGCATCACTGCTCCTCATTTCCCCTGGTCCATTGTCATCCTGCTTTCTCAAGCTTGATTTGGCTTTAGCCCTTGGTGCAGGTGTGATAAACTAGAGAGAGTGGCTTTGGAAGAGGGTTGTCTGCAATGAAACAGGCCCTCAAGGTAGGAACTCAGAATCTCCAAATTGTAGCTTAACACGTGCCACTCTGTCCTCTTCTGCTTCTTATTCTCATGTTTCAGGTACCTCTTATTTTGGAATTTACTTTCAGAAGTCTGGTAAGCAAAGGGTTTAGAAAGAAAGGATGATGAAACCAGACCTGTAGAGTGAATAACTGACCCCCTCTTTTCTTACTCTCTGACTTCCTGCCAATGACTTCCGCTGGCTGAATCCAAGCAGCAGTCAAGGCACAAGGGAGCCAGCCCCTCTTCCTATCCATACAGATCAGCTTGGGCGAGGTGGGGAGTAGGGCCAAGTTCAGGCGAAACAACGGTGGAGTCCGCACACGGTCGACTATTATGTTAGCTCGTTTGACTTTTGGATCTGCTCAGATATCCGAAGGGCTGCTTTGAAAGTAAACTCAATCCAGAACAGGAGGACAATTTTTATTTCCCCAAATAAGTATATAGGTTTAACACATGCTCCATCAAAAGCCCATTGGAATTGAGCTGGGGAGAGAGGGGTGTACTGTATAAAGTTAGTCTTTGTTCCTCCAAAGTGCTCCTTTCAAGCACAAGTTTGCCTACAAAGCTACTTTTACATTCTAAAAAGTCCCCAATGTATGACCACTAGCTCCAGATGTGTTAATAGCACTAAAGCAGCTCACAACAGGCTACTTGAGTTATTGAATAAAAGAACTCAACAGGCAGCTAAGCCTTCCGACCACACACTTTCACCTTCAGTTGCTCCAGTCAGCTTTCAATAGGCATTAAATTCTCCCCTTGTTTTCATTCTCTGCTGCAGTAGCTGTAGTGGGGACACGTGAATAGCTGGGCTACAACTAAGTACCCTTAAATATAGGTCTCTGAGAAATCTCTACACAGATGTGAGCGCCATGTGTAAGTCACGGCCAAGGGGGAGGTTGAAACATTGGAATATTAAATAGAAGGCAGGAGGCTTGGATCCCACTCCAAGTCTATAATTCTTGACTAACTCCACAGGGTGACCTTGGACAAATATCACCCCCTTCTAAAACTCATGTTTTACTTCTCCAAAATTGAAAAGAGAGTCCTGCACTCCAAGAGGAGAGGCGGACAAGCACATCCATCACCCTGGGCTTTGCTGAAAGCCAAGAGTTTTTGAGAGTGGGGAAAGGCAAGTTTGCGGTGGTACTGGCTCCTAGACAGTTGCTTCCAGGAGTTTATGTGTCACAATTTAAGGGACTACTGAGCACAAGGATAAAACTTACATTTAAATGGTACTCATGTTTCTGGTACCACAGCAGCCCACTAAACCATGCTTCCTGGCTTGGTTTATGAATGTTTAGAGCTGACATTTTTTATGTTGCTTCACATCCTATAGTTTGGAGTCCTCTCCTGAGAGTTTCATGGTGAGTTCTTAGTGTGAGAAGAAAAGGATTGAAAATGCACCTTGTTGCCCAAATCGCATCCCTGTCTTCTGCCTGTCCACATGATGCAGCAGAAGTTGCAGAAAATCTATAGCTCTGGGATGATACCCAGAAATGGCTTGAACTGAGCTTCCTTTGCTCTACCTCAAAGCCTTGGGAAGCAGAAACTTATTTTCTATTCTTCCTAATATTTGTCCAGATGGTGCTTAATAGATGCATGTTTTTCACAATGTGTTCATACCCCGGGAACATTCAGAGGGCTCCTAGATCATGCTAAATTTTCTTCCTGATCTAATACTTCTGTAAGGAAACCTGAAAGCATCCACATGCCTTTGTCTTAAAATCACTTATGAGACTTATTTTGCATTTATAGTCTTGATTTTAGCAGGGATGCAGGGTTATAATGACAAATCTGAGATGCCACTCGACTAAATACAAAAAAGGAGAAGAAATGGGCAAAATGGATTTATCCATGTTCAATAAATACCGACATACTTGCCCCAGTGAAGAAATAATTAAATAAGCAGTTATTCAATAAACGTGCTATTACCGCCCTCCCACCTCCTCTCCAGGAAAACAAAGCCTGCAGAACATGCATCTCCTGAAGGACACTCTTGCTGTTCAGATAGACGCATTCCTTTCTCTCTTCATTCCGTTTACTTCTCAAGAGCTCTTCTGCTGACCACGGATGAAAATGCAAAAGAGCAGAAACACTGAAGGATTTGAGGGAAGCGTCAGGTGAGAAGAGAGGCCAGGGAATAAAAGGAAAAGAAATGGATATTCCCTGAGTCTCAGACAGCTTTGTAAAGAAATCTGCCTCAAATTCATTTGTTCCTCTGCCTCCCACACAAAATGAATGGTCTCCTTGTTTGTAGTTAGAATTTTAATGTCAACAGAAAATTCTTTTCTCAATATAACCCAGGATTTTAAAACCACAATCACATATTTACCATTTCCGTATTTTTTTGTTTTTGAGACAGTCTCACTATGTATCCTGAGCTAGTCTTGAACTCATTATGTAGTTCAGCCTGAGGTTGAATTTGCAATCCTCCTGCATCAGCCTCCCAAGTGCCAAAATTACCATGTAAAGTCAGTAGCTTAGTCCTCAAAAGGAGTGCAGCCTGAAAGTATATATTTATAAATTATTTCCACATAATTGGTCATTGAAGGCTTATGACTGGATCAAGATACCTAGGAGGAAGATGCAGAGTGACAGAAGAATTTGGGGTCTAGCAAGCTTTTATTGGCCAGGCAGAGCACAAACAGAAATGGAATGAAGCAAACAGACTTTAAAAAGAAAACACACAGCCTCCCAAGGCTATTTGTGCCTGATGGAAATGCTGAGGACGGACATATTAGTTGAATGAACGAATGGAAAAAAAAAAATCTCTAAACACTTTTTTGGCCTCTTAGGTAATATGTAGTTGAGTAGTTGATCCAAAGCATATTTCTTGCTCCCTCCCCTGAATGCCTCTACCATAAAGGATTGAAAAATGAAATGTCCATCCTTCAGCCTCATTTGCCTGAAGTGGAAACATGGGCTCATTGGTCTGTGGCGACACCAACACAAATCTGCTGGGAGACTGAGAAGGCAGCTGCTTCTGGATAAGGGAATAGATGTGTTTCTCCCAACCTTCCTTGTAGTCTTGTGGGCCTTATGGCTGAAGATGTGCCAGCTAGCTTGTGATCATGGAGCAGTACATGCTAGGATAAAATGGTCATGTGTTAAAGATGAACATATATTGTGGAGTCTGTTCTCATGGTGTCTGAGAATAGCTGTCCTGCCCCTGATCTCTCTATCCCCACCAGACTTCTTATTGCAAGGCAAACCCCTGTCTGGTTAATCCAGGGTGCCTGTTGTGTGCACCTAGCACATTGTATCCAGCACAGGCCCCTTCAAGAAGAGATTTACTGACACCTAACAAGACACTTTGATATTCTTGTCAATCAAGTGTTTTAATACTTGCTTTACTATACAAATGGCTATTATAAGGAAGTTTCCCTTCAGTCTATGAGGAAAATGGCCAACAGGCTGACCTTGCCTTACTAGGTGACTCTAGCACCCAGAACCAAAAGCTTAAGTGTCACATCCATTGAGGTATCACAGCTTGATGGATGGGCCACCATCTGCCCATATTACATTTTTCTTCTCATAGCTACACGCTTACAAGTACATTAATTTTACTTGCATAGGTAGGAAATTGCTGCCTCAAACAGAGTAATGAATTACCTGCTTACTTATTTTGAGGTCACTTGATGTATGTTCCCTGGCTAAAGTTTGTAATTTTGTGCCCATAAGTCCTCTTACTTCTTGCCCTAGTGTTATCACACCTGTATTGGTTACCTCCTGGGTTAACTGTGCACAGTTGGCATGGATTTTTAAAACAGTATTGCTTAGCCAACTCCCCTGGAACAAAAGTGCTTCCTGTGTGTGGTAGAAATCGCCCCATGTCGTAATTTGTCAGCTGGTTGCAAAGCAACTGACAAATTCCGAAATCTTGTTGTGGAAGACGACCCTCTCCTGGCTTGCCCAGCGCTTTTACTTTGCGGGCAAGCTGCAAATGCCATCCCAAAGGCATTAGGTGGCTCTTTTTCTGCGTTCATGACAAGGAACAAGAAAATGAAAAGTTGCACGAAGCTGAGAAAATTGCAAGAAGCTGGCAGGGGATGACTTTCACCTGAGCAATTTGTCAGTTCCAAAGGGACATGTGAAGCAAGGTTTACGAATATGAAGCAGGCGGTTCTCGTTCCAGCTGTTTGCCGGGTCATAATGGCTGCATGTGGAACAACCTCTCCAGTTCTACCTTGCACCTGTGTAGGCTCAGTAACTACAGTGAGTCTGCAACATTAGCATTGACAACAAAAGTCACAGATGTCTTCGTTTATTACCAAACGTTCTTTTTTAACCATGGTCATATTACATTTTGATATTTTTAGCCTGTCCAAATACACTCACATATACACTCCTCTCACTTCACAAATAGGAAATCTCAGTGCCCTCTATGCCCCACGTTATTACCAGTCTTCCTTTCCTCAAGGCCAGCTGGGCCATCCTGCAAAGTGGTGTAAGGCCCTCCCGTGCTGTGCATCTTCTGGTAGTCAGATCCCTTGGTAAACACATGCCTTAGACTTGAGAAGTCTTGGCTTGGTTTCCTTTATTCAGTCCTTTTGGTCCCCCTAGATTTGTCAGGACATAGCAGATTAAAATAATAGCAAGTGGAAAGTCAACTGTTTTCAAGTAATGGATTGGAAAGAACTCAAGGGCAAGAACCTGAAATTCTAATCCTTGTTCAGTCATTAGCTTGCAGACTTCTTCAAGCCTCTTAATTGTTGTACCTTTGCCTGTAGAGGAAGAACTGGTGCTGCCCTTTCCCTCACTAATGCTCTGAGGATTAATACATGTTGGAAAATCCCTTGGTAAAATGAGGTGATATGTAAATAATAACAAGCTACCTCAGTGGGTAATACTGAAGAGTTCTTGAGCTAGCGGCCCCATGCACACATAAACACACACACACACACACACATAAACACACACACACACACACACGCGCATGCACACACGTAGGTACTAAAGAGTTTATTGATAATGATTCTCACAAGGCTAGATGACTTGAGTGCGGGCTTACCCGACGGTTAAAGCAAACTTTGGTTGACCTCCTTTTCAGACCTATTAGCCTATAATCTGATGTTGATGGAGCTAAATCTTATGAATATAGAATAAGAGCTATATCTAAATGTACCCTTGGCAGTAAAGACAATATTTATTTAAAAAGTGTATTAGCATCAACCATTTTATGAATATATGTGTCCCAGAATTGTACGATGCAAAACAAATGAAAGATTCCTCCAGAAGACTCAGTGGGTAGTATAATATTTGGCACAGTGCTGAGGGTAACAGATCAGTTGTATAATTATTCCAAGTACAACATGTTGATGCCCCCAAAGTATGGCTTCCTTAAATAGTGTCTGTCAATTTCCCTACATCAGCACAGAAATCACTGATGTGCGCAGTTTTACCCATCAGTATGAAGCCCAATGATTTGAAAAGGGTGAAAACTTTCTGCCACTTCCCAACATGACGGACATAACCTTTAAATATAGGCAAATGCTGAGATGCATTATGTTAAAATTTTCCTGAATAGATTTGTGAGTTTTCATTTTCTATCAGCTTCACTTTCTATTCAAATCAGGAAATATTCACAAAGTTTTGCTTGTCTCCCTTAAAAGTCACATTCATAGCCATAAAAAATGTTTAACTCTACTAGAAAGTCTACATAAATACTAAGGGAGATTGTGAAGCCAGCTTAAGGGGATATTTTATTTTATCCAAGCATTTTATGTGTAGGATAGCCTGAAAACAAATTAGGATTTTGCATAAACTCTCGTGGCTCTGTCTAGATATATTATTAAACATTATTCTCATTCAAAACTCAAACCTAGTCACACACAAAAGGATTAGATTGTTTGGTCCCATGTTAACCTGAAAGAGTTAATATTCTTCTCCAGATGATATACCAAATTCTCAAAATGTAAATTTGTATAGCAAAAAAAAAATTACAGCTGTATATTTGCATATGTCATGGAATTTGAATACGTATTGATATTCTCTGAGTATATATGCAAATGAAATCTATAAAAAATTCCAGGGCATGGATGACCTCCCAACTCTAATGCTAAGTGGCTACTCTCTTTCCTCCCTATCTTCTCTCTCTATATTTTCTCTCTTTCTCTTATCTGAGAAACATTGGATATTCTTCTCTTGGAAATTGTGCCGTCAGTGACCCTGCACAAATGTGATCTCATCTGTGGTTCTATGATGAGTGTTTCTCAGATTTTTTGACCATCTATAACTGAATTTCCTTTCTTGTTTGGAGGCACATGCAGCAGGTTTAGAGAAGGGCACATATGGCTTCTCCGAGAACCTTGGGATTTGGGGGAAGGTGCCTGGCCTAAATTTAGCTAATCTAATGAAGCTGCTCCTAGAACACAAAGAATCTGGAACATTTTAGCGTCCACTGTATGGGGGCAGTGGGTCTACAACCGTGTCTGCAACAGGGAAGCTCATGGAGCCAGGAGTCTGAGCACCCACTGAGGCGGTCACTCTGGGGGATTTAACCATCTCATTTGTGCAGTACAGTCAGCTGTGCTGCCAGCACCCTCCACTACTGGCTGTCCAAGCCTGACTCTAAATCTTCTTGTTGATTCTCTGAAGAGCCAAGTTTATTTCCAAGAAAACTCTTTGAATGTAGGTGAATCAAGTTTTTGTTTGCAAGAAATGTTATGATGATAATTATGTGGTTTCCCCGCCCAAAATCATGCTCCAGATCATGCACTAAAGCAAGTTAGGAGCCTTGACCAACTTTCCTGTGGGTGTGGCTTTCATCTCTTTCTTTGTGTGCCCCTTAACCTGATCGACCTGGTCAATATTGTGTGGCCACACTCTTCTAATTGTGTGTTTCCATTCGAATAAATTTCCTTTCTAATGATAAATTTCCACTGATCACTCATCTAAGTTGATCTAAATAAAGTGTAGTTTGAAGAACCTGAGGTTTCAGATCCCTCCAGATGCCAACTTCCCCTGCAAGACTTCCCTGAGTGCCCCAAACTCACGAAAAATAGATCTGATTTTGATTTTCTTTGACCTTTTATAACATTATGTATTTTCTATGTCAAATATTATATTCCACTTGGGAAAAAATGGAAAAATTATTTTCATATTGTGTCTTCTTTTAGGTCGTGAGCTTTCTCAAAAATATTAGAAATTATGTCTTACACTTGCTTTGTGTCTGTATATTTTTCCAACAGTGATCTGATATGTTGAAAAACAAAGTGGTTATGCATACATAGTTTTTACTCAAGTGGATATTGTTACACTCATTGAGATAAACAACCTCCCTTGTCTCTACAGCTCCCATTCCACTGGCAGACTTAAAATATTATGGTTATCTCAAATTATATTCTGTGATTTCAACTTTTTCAAGGAAAACATGTAAAAATTACAAAAATTGAGGACATCTTTGTTTGGGAATTCAAAATTGAATGAACTATCTAATGAGACATTAGGCTGCACATTTTAGGCGTATTGCACAGAGTCTATAAGTGAAGTGTGAGGGGCGACCTGCCTATGTAAGTCAAAGCATGTTCATCTTACAGCAAATATTTGTCATTATAGGCTCAATTTTAGTCAGAAATAATCACATATTCTTTGACATACACAAACCACCAGTGCAAGGAATAAAGGAAAATCAGACTAATTTAAGGGAAAATAAATCATTCCTACTCATATATTTTATTTCTCAGAAGAACTTAATTTGAACAAAGCATAATTATACATCATTAATAACTAAAAGATAGAGTTTCCGGATAGCAAACGAGAGACAGGGAAGGAACCCATGTTCTCAGAAAGCTCTTCACTGGGAGAGGTAAATACGGCCTATTTGGAAAAAATTATCATACAGATCATACATCTCCAGAAGATTTTGTGGAAAACATACTTCTTGTGGGATTTCTGTGTGCTTTTTAAAAAGAAGCTTATGGCTTTCTCCTAGGATTTTTTGTTCTTCCATGAATGCATTTAGACATTGGTGACAAGGTGAGTACATTAGAGCTCTTCAGACATGAGCAATTTTGAGTTTCTCTTAATACTTTGTCACAAGACTTGAGTGATGGTTCTACACCAGATCATTTGATCGCATTTGGTGGAGGCTTTGGATGCACTGAGACCAATTCCTGTGATTCACATATGAACACACACCGACTCCACACACCCACTCCAAACACTCTCCACACACTCACCCACACCCCCCCCCCCCACACACACACACACTCCGGGCACTAACCACAGGTGTCTTTTCTCCTTTTTTCCCATTTTATTGACATGGGTACGTGCAAAATTCAAGGTTTACAATGGAGTTGAGCATTTTGTGCACATATGTATCTTGTCAGGGTGACAAGGGCTTTCCCACTGTCTTTCTGTCCCTCCCCCTACCCTCCCCTTTTTTTCTTACTATGGTTTCTCATTCGAGACTACAGAAAACAGCAGCTCTTTCCCTCACACTCTTGTCGTCAATAGTTTCAAAGAAAGGATGGCACCTACTCAAGCCTGAGAACGTATTCAAGAAGTTAATTATTTTCCTAGCATAGTCTTTGGAGCAGGCTTTTTAAACTTCATTTCACTCTAAAGCGCCACGGGGTATCATTCCTGTGGAACATATGGAGTGGTATGTAAAACCAACTTGCTGCTGATTTTACTTAAAATCAGTTTTTATTTCCTGTTTTATGTCTGCTTGTTTACAGAAGCACCTTGGAACATCTTCTGCTTGTTTGCCCTGATCTGAGGCCTTCCACTCAGAGCTGCTTCTCCCCAGACACCTCACTTCAGAGCATGACGTGCCCAGGCATGTCAAGAGAAGAAAAAACGTAATGCCAGAAACTAATTTTCAAATAAAATGACTACATGATTGAAATGCATTCCTCTAAATTCAGTATCAATTAAGTTTAATGGTCACAAGTCTTTCATCGATTTATAGAGCTGTGTATATCATGATTTTCAGAGAGAACATTACTCTCGAGACAGCTCTCTAATTGAGAGAAGGATTCTATAGTGCAGAGACCTGCAATTAATGTTCTATAGAGATAATTTGTAGCTTTTTGTTCTATTGGTCATTGGACAAGCCACATGTGGACTTCAGTTAGCAGGTTTGGGAAATTTAGCTGCAGTCACTGAAAACAAAGGTGGACAACTGTATTCTCCATGACAACAGAATCTACAGAAAGGGTTAGTAACAGAAGGGGCTTTTGCTCTCGGCTCATTTTCTACTATAGACAAATCCTAAACATAGCATGGGAGTAGTGAATAGAAGACACAGATAACTGACCCCCAAAAGCAGGCAACACAGAAAGAGAATGGACTGTGACATTCACCTTAGACAATAGCATGATCCTCAGAGAACAATGGGCTCAGGACTTGGATGGTCTGTGTTCCAAGGCTAACTCCCTAACTCCCTGAGCCATTCGGTATAGACAATATAACATAATAATGACTATTCATGACCGGCATTGGGCTGATTATTTAATATTCCAGATGCTTAGATTTCTTACCTACACAAAGCTAGAATCATGAATTTTGTAAAGGTGCACATAATAGTGTCCCTGTCCCGCATGAGCACTTCACCAAAGATACCGACTTCTCTCCTCACCCTTAACATCTGAGGGGCAAGATCTCTCACAGATGCAGGGACTTCAGTGTGATGGAGTAACCAGCTGAAATTTTAATAGTGGGTGAGGGTAGA
The DNA here is from genome assembly GCA_004027205.1 of Ctenodactylus gundi. Taxonomy (NCBI): domain Eukaryota; kingdom Metazoa; phylum Chordata; class Mammalia; order Rodentia; family Ctenodactylidae; genus Ctenodactylus; species Ctenodactylus gundi. The sequence continues at coordinate 658,013 of PVKB01000292.1, read as the reverse complement.
GTATCCTTCAACTCCCTGCAAGAGATTGCATTCTGATTTACATTGATCCTTGATAGCACACTGTTGCTGGACTTAGTGGTTGCTTACAAATTTGGCTTCCCCTAAAACTAGCAAGTTAATTTGAGCTCCCCAAGAATGCAAGGTGGTGATTAAAATGCCAAAGGATAAGCCAGTCCAACTCCAAAAAAGGCCAAAAGAGGGATAAGCAAGAAACGTAAACTTACGCTGACTCTCTGGCAGGGGGACAGTGGGACTGCAGCCACCACATAGAAGCTTGGAGTTCTGTGCTGAGAAAGAAAGTTTGGTGTATCAGGGAACCCTGGGTTGGCCCTCTCCTTAGCCACTGGATAGCTGTGTGAACTCGAGGAACCTCTTTAACCTTTCTAGGATGTGGTTTGCACCTGCAAAAGGAAAAGTATCATAGGATTGTTTTGGAGCTTTGGTGAAAAAATTAGTTGAAAATCAAAGGCCTAGTGACATTAAAATTACAATCATGTGCTTAGAGAGCTTCAGAATATTTCTCTAAGATTCTGTCTCCTCTATAAAGTGAATGTGCCAATAGTTCTCACTTTTTAAGGCTATTGGGGGATTAAGTGAATTAGTTCCCCAGCAGCACTTACAAATAGTCCCTGGTACATATTAAGTTCTACATAAATATCAGATTTATCTTCCTTTTCATCCTATTTCTTGTGCTATTTTCCTTTTCTTCCAGGTACCAAACCCCTGGTGCACGGCTCCTGGTATATGTCTCCCTCCTAATACCCAGACTGAGTTCTCCAAAGAGCCATGGAAATCAAATTTCAAATAAACATCATGACTTCTTAGTCAGGCAGGTCTCCTAACCCCTTGCCCTGGTAGCCATCATCAGCCATTTTCAGGCAAACTTTGGTTTCTCTTAAGAGCAAAAGACATTAGCCTAGCAAATGTGACATCCCAATCTCTTTTGTGAAAGTGAGGAGGATGCTGAAACTATGGCTGGTTATTTTACAGTTAGCGGCCTTCCCCCTTGCAGAGGGACGTGCCTCCCTCCTTGTGGGGAGTCTCGTTTTCACTTCCGGTCCCCTTGCTTCAAGAGAAGCTGAACTGCAATGGCAAACTGCTGGGGAGAGGCACGCTCTTGTTCGGGAGTTGAGGAGGATTTATGTACTACGAGAAGAAGCAAAGAATCGAGTTAGCAAAAGATGAGGATGAATCTGATAGCGTGCTCCAGCATCACGAGGGTTTAATAAAAATGAATCGGTCCCTCTTTGTCAACACAGGAGCAGAATGTGAGTACAAGTGAATGCTCAACACTACCAAAAGACGGCAAAAGAGAAATCAATGCTAGAAAACCGTTATTTACACTAAATGATTCCTTGTACAAATCTCTGATGTCAAGTCATTTCTGTAACTGGGATTCTGTCCACATGGTTTAAAAGACTAGACTATTCTGTGCAATGAATATATGTGATTATGAAAGTATGCCCAACATGGGTAATTAAATTCCATGCTTCAGGACACAAATCAGTTGTTGAGGGATATTTGGAAACAATACTTAGGTATGTGTGTCCTTTCACAACTAGCCAGCCTTCCTAGTGGGCTCTGCCTTTCTATTGGGAAAAGAAGAGGGGATCTGTCAAGAGGAATATTAATAAGGCAAATTCCCTTTCGTTTACCCTGAACATCTCTTACCCTCAATTTGAATGCTGGTTAGCCCTTAGAATCTGAGCCTATTCTGGGCAGATATAAAGGATATTTAAGAGAATAGGTCAGGGTGTATATTAGGTTTTACAGAATGGCCTGAAATATCTATCTGGACTCTGCAATGGAATCTTAAAATGACCCCTAGCAAATCCAATTTCCTTGAAGCTTTGTAGGCCTGAATGAAAGAGACAGGTAGGGACTATCACTAGGCATCTCTGGTTTGCAAGAATAAAGGCCCCCCCCCAAAAAAAGAGTTGAAGAGAACTTGAATTGTGGGCAGTCCAAAACCTTCTTTAGGTCATTAAGGAGAAATGTGCATTTTTTATTTATTTACCCTTTCCTGGAAAAAATGTAATTCTTTATTAAAAAATAGAAAATGAACTGGGAATGAATTGGCAATAAGATTTTTATCTTCCATATTTTTTTAAAATCTGGCTGGGAGTGCAGCTCAGTAGTTACAGTGCTTGCCTAAAAAGTACAAGGCCCGGTGTTCATTACTCCAGCACTACATAAACTGGTGGTATACACCTCTAATTCCAGCACTCAATTAACAGAGACAGGAGATTGTCATAAATTTGAGGCAAGCCTGGGCTACATATTGAGTTCAGGATCAGCTTGGACTACAGAGCAAGAGCCTGTCTCAAGAAAAAATAAAAAAGTGGGTTTTTTTTGAGAAAAAAATAATTTGAGATGATTTGAGAAGGTTTAAGAGAAAGGCTCTTTATAGCAGAGTCAAAGCTGAGCCCAAAAATAGACATTTGGTCCAATGGATGACATTTTTTAATTTAACTAAGTTGCACAGGTCAAATAGAAGCCTTAAAATGTTAGAAAATTTTTTATATAAAGGCTTTATTTAAAAAATGTTTCTCTTTAACATCTAAATTTTCATATTATTTTATAGAGTTGGAAAGGACAGAGAAATTCTTAACTTTGAGCTACTGAACTTTGTACAAAAGTATACTGGGCTCCCAGCACCACACATGGTCCTCTATCACTTATTAACTAGGTTATACTCTGCTGAGTTCCATGAAAAAAAGACCTATAAGGCCGCAGGCCCTGTCGTTTCCGGCTTGATTCCAGCTCTTGGCTCAAGCGCATCAGGCATTAGGATCTATGTGCTCAGATGTTCAAGGAATGGTGGCCATGACTGAAGTCACCATTAATGACTCAGTAACCTTGAGGACATGCTGCCAAGGATAGAATGAGGACTGTATTCTATTTTCCTAGGAATCTTTTTTATCAAAAACACTTCCTGTAACTTTCACAACTGCTCATTCTTATGTATATGTACATTTATTCTCTGTAGATATAGAAACCAAGGCTCAGAAAACTGAAAAAAAAAATTGGCTAAGCTCACAAGGTCAATTAATGGTAGAATAAGAATTTTAATTCTCATCTGAATGATTTCAAATTTCACCTGCTATTCACAGTCAAATCAGAGCAGGAAGAGGAAATGACAGAGTTCATTGTCCAAAAATGGCCAAAGCACTATTTTCAGCGCTCATCGAGTGTTATCCCTTCCCATCAGGAGGTATGGCCCAGGTCTTCTCTTTGAACGTGCATGAGCCTCTGTGACCTTCGTGATGAGCAGACTGCAACAGGAGGCCTGCTGGGAGGCATCCAAGGCCAAGATACAGAAAGCAACCTGATCTCTGCTGTCCCCTCTGAGTGACCCTGCCCATGATTCGGCCCACAATTTTTGAGCCAACACCTCTTGGAACAGAGATGAATTATACCTATCAGACCTAAAGATGCAGATTTACCAAGAAAGCAAACGTTGTCATTGTTTTAAGCCTTTTCATTTTGGGATGATTTGTTATATACCATGGTAGTAACGACAATCACAAAAATATCAGCTTCATACTTAGAAAGGCGATTTTTAAGACAAAAGGCAAGTTCATAAGCATATGTATATGTGCATATATACAGTATGTATATATACATTAGCCCATTTTGCATTTCTGTAATAAAATGCCCGAGGCTAAGAAATAGATGAAGAAAAGAGGTTAATATACCTCACAGTTTTGGTGGCCCAAGAGCATGGAACCAACATCTGCTAGACTCTGGCAAGGGCTCTACCTCATCATGGCAAATGTCATCACGATAGAAACTCATGCAAGAGGAGAGGTCACGTGGAATAAAGGAAGCCAGAGAGTAAGGAAAGCTAATTTTGCCCTTTTATTACAACCTACTCTTGAGGGAACCATTAGAGTCCCAAAGGAGCTATGTTAATTACTCTTGAGGACATTATCACTAATGACCAAACCACCACTCTGTTACCTCCTGAAGGCTCCACCGTGTCTACATAACTATGCCGAAGGGCAATCTTCCAACACATGAACCTTTTAGAGACAAGCTACACTCAACTCATAGGAATTTATATATGCATAAATGTAAAAATGTAAAAGTGGAGGGCTAGAACACAGTGCTGGTAGAATTCAAAATAAAAAAGATCGTAAGTATGTTTCCCTCGCCGGCTATAACACTCCAAGCCCTGTCGAGGATATTTCCAGAAGCATCAAGAGGTAAAAACTCTCTCGTTTGTAACTGTTCAGATCCCCTCTTTTGTCACACTGGCAATGGAAAGTGGCAGCTACGTTTTCATCTACTCTCTATCCTTACTCATGTCTCGTATTATTCCCCTGGAGAATTCTTTCTACATTCCATGTGGTCCACAGGAACTGTCACTTATGACAACCTTTTGCCCACCATTAAGACCACTTCCACTGGGTCACTCAAGCCGGCCATTCAGAGATCCCCATTTGTTCCCCAGAGCTTTGTTCAAAGAGCTAATTTATTCAAACAAGGCCCATTCCCATGTACCCTAAGAGTGACAGTTGGACGTTGAAAAAGATATGTCTTACGGGGTTGAATTACAAATTCCAGTTATTCACCCCTCCGTATATCTGTACCTTCTGCAATGTAACCATGCAGAAAAGTAAGGTAGAATTGATTTCCTTTTATATCCTGTCCTTTGACTTGGCCATGTAGCTTACTTTGGTCAGTGAGATATTAGTAAACATGCTGCAGGCAGGGGCTTGGCATCCGCCTGTGCCTTGGGAAATACACATTGGTGTCTACTTTTGACACGAAAAGAATTTTCTGTGGGAGGCTTCTGCTTTTCAGCTTGCTCAAGAGTACATACAACGGGTCACCTAAAAACATGAGTGTTTAAATTGACAGGAAACTTTTTTGAAGTAAAAGACACATTGCTAAGAATGATGGGATAAGTGAAAGGGAGTATGTTGAGTATTTTCAGGAGAATTGATGGCAATATGTCTTTTACTGTAATAAATTTCTTATTTAAACATGCACTATGGGGCTAGAAAATGGCTCAGTGGCCAAAGCACTTGCCTAGCAAGTGCTATGTCAAGCACTAAGTACCTGAGTTTGATTCCCCATCACCACATAAATCTGGGCATGGTTGTATATGCTGGTAATCCCAGCACTCAGGAGGCTGAGGCAGGAGGATTACCATAAGTCCAAGGCTTGCCTGGTCTCCATAGTGAGTTCAGGACCAACCTGGACTACAGAGTGAGACCCTGTCTCCAAAAAAGAGAAATAGACATTCGCCATGGCTTTTAATCATTTCTTATTGATCAAATGTTTGTGGCATTTTTTGTCAAATAAAAACATTATAGTATGTCTTTTTCTATGTTATTCACCAGATCTGGCACCAGGAAACTTCTGCTTCTTTGTGAAAGTTAAAGTCTCTGTGAAAAGTAAATATTTTGAATCGGTTTGGGATAAGGCAGCCATGAAAGATAACTTCCAGAACTGCTTCCGAAAGTGGTAGGAGTGATGGGATAAGTGTGCTTGGATGGGAAGGAAGTATTTTGAGGGGGAATTAATAGCAAGGTGTCTATTATTGTAATAACTTTTTAAAAAATTTGAACATTCATCATAATTTGTGATAATACCTGGTATATGTAAAGCATCTCTGGCTGGTTGGGGCTGAAGCAAAGCCTCCCCACAGCCATCATTCAAGTTGGTAACAGTAAATACTTGTTGTGCTGTTGTGATTTTGAGGTTGTTACGCAGCATTTTTTAAAAGCAACAGGTAATTCATACACTGCTCTTCCCGTGAAGTTGCTAAGCCAGGAAACATAAATTCAGATTACTCGTGGCTGTCTGCTGGAGGTAGCTCAACAGACAGGGAGGCCAGGTAGGGGCTGGCAGCGCCAAGAGACTAACGGAAAAACAAACCCAGTTAAGCTGGTGGATCCAGCTGCTGCCTAAAGCATTTGGATTTATCTTTGAAGCTTTCAATTACAAGGCAACAAATTCTCATAAATTTTCTCTTTGGGTTAAGATAGTTTGAATATGGCTTTTGTCACTTCAAACGAGAATAGCCTAGACTAATATATGTGTCATGTAAGCCATCCTGGATCTGTTTCCTGCTTCTCGGGGGGCTCTCCTGCCTGCTGCCCACATAGTCATTTCTTCCACCTGAGAAGCTGGCTCACAGCCAAATACATTTTGGAAAGCGTAAGACCACAATTGAAGCTTTCTCAGAAATACAAACGGTCACACCGATTCTCTCTCCTCTTGCCCTGGATGCAAGGGAGCTTGGCCTATGAGAGTCATGGCTTGATCTCCATAACTGTGGCAGATTGTGGTTGTCTTTTGAGAAGACTAGCCGGATTCTGACTCTCCTGGACTCTTGGAAGAGCCGGCTAAAGATGAATGCAGGAAAATTCAGCTCCTTCTTCCTTCCAGGGTAGGATGTACCCAGCCACACTTAGGACATGAGATTGGCAGCCTCATGCTCAAATTACAAGCCCTAAAGACAGGTGGTTTATTTAGGTCCCTTAGTGTACAACTGATTCTTAAAATGAACATCTCCCCAAATACGATTTTGTGACTTCTTTTTGCTGTTGTTAGTGCTTGCTTGTTGTGTGTTTTGTTCTTTTTCTGCTCTACGGGTGCTTTAGAAAGGTAAGCTATAAAATACACAGAGTATGCCCTGCCCTGTGCAAATAACATGGGACTATTTCAAAGGCTGCACTTTTCCTTCCCAATATATCAATATGAGACTGCAGTTTAGTATCTTTCCCAGGTCATTCTTTCCTGCTAATATCTTTTACCTCCTCCCTCACGCTATCACAAGATTTTCTACCCTACGGTTTCCCAGTAAGAGCAAGAAAACAGATCCTCACGTCCTCATGCACACATATTGCTTGATAAGAAACTGGAGAAGGTTAAATCGTCACATTGAACAAAGGCCTCCGGCCCCTGCCAGCATATGGGTCCAAGCCCAGAAATCAAACGTGACGTTCCTTCCGTGGCAGCCTCACTGCACTGTAACGACAGGTCCAGAGGGCTTGTGTTCTTTCAATTTTAATTATGAAGCAGGAGTGTAATGAGACTATGTGGCAAAGAACTGCTGTGAAGCTTGACAAGGTATTTTATCAACATATTATTATATTCAGATGTAGGCAAGCCTAGAGGTGATCCAGGGATCTGGAGCCAACCAAAGTCTTGGCAGACCTATGTTTCCGCACCCAAGGGACTTGCCTTGGAAAAAGAGTCTTAACTACCAAGACACAAATCTCCTCAGGCCTAGAAACAGAGGTCAGGAGTGTTGATGGAAGATATTAGAATTTCCTGTGGAGCCCACCAGTGTGTGCCTGATTTTCTTCCTGTGTGTGCATACCCCTGTCCGTGTGAGGGATGTAGCTCCGTTAAAGTCATGCTATGAGGAATCTACTACCAAGCACCATGGTCAGTTAGGCAGTCAACAGCCATGTTTAGTTTAACCTTCACAATGATGCTGTGAATTACATTGATATGAACTGCGTGGTCTCCAACATCCGATTGTCCTTTTGGTTTTCTCATACGAACCACAGGCTGCTTTTTTTCAAGCTGACAACATGTCACCTAAAAATACTCATTTCCTAGGCCTCCACACATATAGGAGAAACCATGTGATCCAACGAGGCCAATGAGTGGGAGGCATAAATCTCGTGGAAGGCCCTCGGAGAACCTACAGTTTTTCTGACAAAAATGGATAGATTTCACTAGCATGTGTCTACTGCAGATTACCTACTCTTTTCCCTTCTTCCTGAATGGAAAGACTTCAAGATAACTGGAGAAACAGCAATTTTCTCATGACCAAGCATAAAAAAAGGACAACAGGAAAAGAAGACAGAAGAAACCCCAAATCAGTATTATTATCTCCATTTTACAGATGGAAAGACTGATACTCAAAAGATGAAGTGGTTTGTAGACAGTTAGAGGAAAATTTTTAGTTGCTCTGTCTGTAAGAACAAATTTCATGCTCTTTCCATAAACTCTGGTTAGAATATAATCAGAATATAACTCTTAAGAGAGTTTGGCAAACTCATATATGTATTCATTCTTAGTAGAATATCCTGGAAATACACCTGTCTTCGTTACTTATTTGCTGCTGGGAAAAAATACGCGGCATGTACAAATTGAGGGAGAAAAGATATACTTTCACTCATAGTTTCAGAACATATCACACAGCCCGTACATGGGCAGCCATGCATGTGGAAGCACATGGCAGAAACTAGAGATCTGTGCACCAGCTACTCACCACATTACAAACAGAAGCCAAGTGATCTCTGGAGACTTCCAAGGAAGAAGTAGTAGCACTGTTTCTTCTTCCTTCCTTTACTCAGTTCAAGCTGCCAGTTGAACCCCCACACCCAGGCTGGGTGCCCTTTCCTCAATTCCTGGCCCGCAAATCAACCATACATACCTGAAAGCTTTGCACTGGGCACACACTCCTCACTCTTAATAAGTTAACAATAACAAGTAAGCATCTGCCTTTTCCCGTCAAGACCTACCACCCAACAACACAGTCCCACAGCTATCCTACTACATCCAAATACATGATACAAACCAACACAACACCCTTGTAGTGGGTGAGGCCAAGTCTCTAGCAAAGGGAAGCTAACAGATAAGTCTGGAAGGGAAAGTAGTAAGCATGGAGAATTCAGAAAATTCTTGGAGAGTAAGATTGGGAATTGCCATCTACATGCCAGCCATGTGATGGAATTTAATATTAACCACCATGGAAAAGGAAAAATGGGGTATCACTGCTTCAGTTTGGATCTTAAACTTCCCCCAAAGTCCTACGTGCTAAAAATCTTGGTCCAGCTGGGCACTATTGGGAGATGGTGGAAATTTTAAGAGGTGTGGGAGGCCTTTGGATCATGGGATGTGCTCGTGAAGGAGGCAGTAGCACCCCAGTGGCCTTTTATTCATTTCTGTTCCCCAGCCATGAGGTGAATGCTTGCCTTGCCGCATGCCCAGAGGTAATAGGACCAATCGATCATGGACTGCAACTCCCAAAATTGTGAGCCAATATAAACTTTGTTTCTAATAAGTAGGTGATCTCAGGTATTTTTCCTGTGATGGAAAGCTCACTAATACAGTCACGAACTACTAGTTATATGTAAATTTAAGGCAGCAAGTAAATTTCGAATGGTGTTCTAACAATAACAATTAAGATTTTTCTTTTCTTCCCTACCATTTTCCTCACCCCACTAAAATGGTTTTGAAAGCACTATTTATATCGGGAAGAAAAAAAAAGAATTTCATTTGCATCCTAGATATTGGAGTTAAATGTTTTTGCTATTCAAAGCTTTAAATCTCCTATGCCTTTTATACTGAAGTGGGGTGAGGTTATACTAAAAAGTCACTTTCTTTCTCCCTTCCTTCTTCCCTCCCTCCCTCCCTCCCTCCCTTCCTTCCTTCCTTCCTTCCTTCCTTCCTTCCTTCCTTCCTTTTCCTTTCTTCTCTATGCCAGTGATCAAATCCAGGGCCTTGCACATGCTGGGTATGTTCTCCAGCACTGAGCTATATTCCCACCTTTCTTATTATCTCTAAAAAGGGGGTGTTTTTTTAAAAGGATGGGGGAAAGAATCTTGTCAAGGGCATACTCTAGGATGCCTGATCCCTGAACTCCAAGAAATTCTTGCTTTGATCATAGATTTATAAAAAAGAAAGAAGAAGAAGAACTCAGTACATTGTTACATACCTCTTGCCCTTAGATAAGAAAGACCTCATTGAGTTTCTTTGAAAAATGTAAGAAAGACACGTATCATTTGATTTCTGGAGACATATTAAGGCTGATTTTCTCCAGTCAGTTGATTTATCACCACCTGCCTCAATCAGATGCCTTAAGGTCATTCTTCCTCAATGGTTGGATGGCCTGCCAGCACCCTGGAGCAATCTGAGTTGTGTTAATGTAAGTTGCTGCAGTGGGTAGTAGACTGAGCATGACCGGAAGTACAGAATGACTGCAGATGTGACACTGTGTGTCAGGACTTCTGGGCCAGTCTGATCACCAAGTTTGTGCAGATCCAGAGCAAGTCAATCTGTTGTCTCACTACTCCATGCTCCAGCACATTTTATTCAGATTATTTCCACTCTTTTTTTGAGACAGGGTCTCGCTCTGTGGTCCTGAACTCACTATGGAGCCCAGGCTGGCCTTGGACTCACGGCAATCCTCCTGTCTCAGCCTCCCGAGTGCTGGGATTATAGGCATGCACCACCACGCCCAACTTATGTGGTGCTGGGGAATAGAACTCGGGTACTTAGCACTTGGCTTAGCGCTTGCTTGAGCGCTTTAACCGCTGAGCCATTCCTCCAGCCTTATTTCCATTCTTAAGTAATGAAATAATAGGTAATGGCTCTAAAGAGAAGTGGTTCAGTGTCTCTTTGAGGCAAAGACTCCTCCAGAAAGACAAAGAACAGCCTGAACAGGATGGCTATCAGTGTTCAGAAGACAGCACCATCTCTACCCAGACTGCCTGGCAGAGCTGGCAGGGGTGGGGTGAGTAGAGGAAGGAAGTCATAGCTTACTCATTTTCCTAGATATCTTAACAATACCTCAACTGCTGACCCTTTACCTTGTGCCAGGCAATGTTTTAGGAACTTTAAATGCCCAGTTTTGTTTTTACAACCTTATTGAGAAAAAGTGTGAGCCTCGGAAAATTTAAGTTACTTGGGTAAATTGCTATGGTAGTGGTTAAACCATGATTTAAAAACAAGTATCCAGATTCTCCCTAAATTCTTTGTGTCTACTTCCTGCTCCTGCTGTGCGATGCCTTGGGCACTGGGAATCCATCTCCCAACAGGAGTGAGACACTTCCCTTTGCTTTATGGCTTCTTTTTACTTTTTTTGTTTTGTTTTGTTTTTGGTACTTTCTGTTCCACACGTGGTATAGGTAGTGTCCTCTGTAGCTCTATAGCAGGCAAGAGCTGGACAAATTTGGAAAGTCATCTCTCAGAGCCTGGTTTTTCATGTCTAATCCGGAACAGGAATCGGTAGGAAACAAGATTTCAGGCTGTTAATAAGAACCCCAGGATTTTATTTCTTGTTGAGGCCCCCTGAGAGGAACCAAAGAGCCAGTGGAAATGAGATGACATTATTTGAAGACGCTCATTTGGTCCTAATGAAGAAGATAAACAAGTGAGTAATTGTTTCCTGGCTAGGGAAAGGTCATTTGGGTGACCTTGTGAATAAGTCATATAAATAGATATTCTTTATACTCTACATATTTGTTTTATTAATCACCTTTTAAAATAAAAATTAAGTTTCTATATGGCACATGTTTGAAAGTTTTTCAGTGACCATGTTTGGCTAAATCAATGAGTTAAAATTGGTGTGAGGAACATGTTGGTATAAATTTGCACCAAGTAGCACAGTCATCGTTCTGACCTGAAATCTTTTGACCTTCAGCAGTCTATTTATTTTTCTTCAGCTATCTTACCCCAAACACTATGCCAACATCTTCAGTCTTTAGCTTATTGGCAAATGCTAACTTGATCTGCATCCAGGTTAATATGTTTATACCGTCTTGTTGAAGGTTTGTAGGCCTGCCATGAACCCAGCCGACCTTGGATGTAGCAACTGCTTAGTGTGTAGGAAAATAACCTTTGATGGACTCACTGTCTCTCTATCCTCTACGACATTCTGACCTCGTTCCAGGAATGCCTGGAGATATTTCTCAGGGGATTCACCAAGAATGTAAAATTGTCTGAAGTTCAAAGTTATCCCATAGTTTTTGTTCTTTTATTTAAAGCTGCTTGACATCTTGGTCTTATTCACATGTGATTTTTATAATAATTGTGTACTTAGTCAATGGATAAATGTTAAATGCAGGATAAAAATCATGGGTCCATATAAAGCCTATGCTTTCATGGTCGTGTTTTGTTTTAGAGTAGAGACATAGAAAATGTGTGACATGTTCAATAAATATGGTGTTCTGGAACCTTCAACCCAAGAAAAATTCTTTCACAAGACATTTCAGACACTTTTGACATAGTTTTAGTGACATTCTGAGGCCAAAGGACTGGACACACTGCATACAAAGAGTTATTCCAGAAGGTTTTTGTCAAATACACAGTTGTTATTCTGGAGGCATTCTTGTATTTCACTAATTATCCAATCCAACTCCTTGAGAACATTAGATTTTCCATATGCCAGTGCAGGGCCGTTGTCAGTACTGAGGTGAGTGTAGACCAGTCCTGCCCTTACTTCCTTTCCCAGACTCCCCCCCACCTCTGAACAAAGGGCCTCCTCTCCCTCAGCCCAGTATCTCAACAGAAACTTTGAGTTATGTGGGAGAAGACAGAGCAACCTTTCAGGGGATGGAAAACGAGACCTATGAGAAATGGTGAAAGGAACAGGGATTACTGAACCTGTGGAAGAAAAGGGTGAGGGGAAATTTAACAGCCTCCTCCTCCTGCTCTTTGAAATGATCTTTCACATTGAGGAACCCAGCCAGCTGTTCAGCATCTCCACCTAAGACCAACCGGGAGGAAACCGGCTCAAGCTGCAGCATTAGGGATTTAGGACACAAGAAAGAATTTCCTGGCTTTGAGAAATGTAAAACATCAGGAAAAGTTACCCATAGGGGTTGAGGAATCTCCTTCTCTTGGGATATTTAAAAATAGGAGATTTTCTTAGCAGCCTCAAATGATTTAAAGGTCCCTCCTCACACTGGGGGCGAGAGTAGAGGAAAAGATATAGCCACATAATCTCTTTCTAAGCATTCTTTGGTTTTAAAAACTAAGAAGGCCTTTCAAAAAAAAATTTAAAGACACTTTGACATATCCTCTATTGACCCTCTCTTGTCGATGCATAAAAAATTTATGAAGTGACATGAAAAACTAGGAAACACCAGTAATTAAAACCTCCAAGCCTTATTTTTAGTTTTATCTTTTTCAGCTATTTCTTTTAGAGAAGATAGTAATTGCTGAGATCTCAATTTCCCCATCCTGAATTAATTGTATTGTTTGCCTCACAGGTACCATATTAAATAAAACAGGAAAATGTGTTCAACAACAGAAACAATTATGCCAATGTAAAACATCATTACAGGAAGGCATGTTTCTATAGACATCTCAATATTCCTCTTTCTCTCTCTCATTTCTGCGGAGTCAGCATTGACAGAGGCCAATAAGTTCTTCAAGTGTGGCTGCTCTTGCCACACCTACAGAGATGAGCATGGAAGAGGCTCAGAGAATTCACCTTGAGGTGTGGCCTTGGAGCATTTCCCAGTAGCCTGGCAAACCCAAGAACTCCTACCTCAAATTTCAAACCAGAGAGAACCGCAGAGCTGCCATGAACCCACGGACAGGTTTGGAACGAGGTGAAGAGGCTGTCATCCTGTCCCTACTGTCTGCAAACAGTTCTCTTAAGGAGGAACTGAAAAGGTGGCCGTATGCTGAGCAAAATAAATCGCACACAAAAGACAAAGTACCTTATGATTCTACTTAAATGAGAAACTCAAAATACAAGAGAGAGGACAGGAACAAGGAGGTAGACTTCAGGGAGATGGGAAGGGCATGTGAGGACAGGGCGAGGTGGAAAGGAAAGGGGAAATGACCAGAATGCAATGTGTGTGTACACCAATTCCCCACGCTGTTACATGATCAATATGTGTGACAAACATATACACAGACAGGATAAAAGATATTAACTAAAAGTAAAATAAAAATAAAATAAGAGGCAAGGCAGTCAGAGAGAATCTCCCAAGAACACCCCATACAGGTTCTGGGAAATGGCTGACCTCGCAGCAGGCTGCCGCCCTTTGCTTGGCCTGAAGGCTGGCAGAGGGCCCTGAGGACTCAGCCCTCTCTGCTTACAACGTCTCTGACTTGGTGAGAGTCTAACTAATTAGGATACTGCTGGTTAAGAAACCCCATCACTACCCGAGAACCTGTCCGTGGAGTTCTGGGTTTTACACGCTCCCACCGCCATGAGTGTCCTGCTGCCTCCCCTGCTGACGGTAACACAACTTCCTGGAGGCCCGGGGTTCCATTTCTGAGGTATCAGAGCTGCTTTACCTCAAAAGCTTCCTTGGGACTCAACTGTAGAAACTGCCTCTATGTCTCTTCCTAGGTTTTCCCCCATGCTGCAGTAAAATTTATTATAATCTCAAAATGATGGAAAAGAGAGAAGAAAGAAAGGAAGGAAGGAAGGAAGGAAGGAAGGAAGGAAGGAAGGAAGGAAGGAAGGAGGAATTTGGATAAGAAAAGAGGAAAAAAATCTTCCAACGGAAGGATTTGGCTAATAGCTAGAGAACCAAAACAAGAATAAACAGTTAAATCTTCAAGCTCTGCAAACGCCATTCCCTAAAAGGTAGCAAAAAAAAGAAAGAAAGAAAAAGAAAGGAAAGAAAGAAAGAAAAAAACCAGGGCGACCTTTGTGTAGCAGCAATTGTAGGGGGCCGTAGTCGTTTCAGACAGGCTCACGCCCCTCAGTCAGGAAGTGGGTTTGCAGCAAACAACCGAATCCCAAGAGGAAATATTACAGAGTATTTTTAATTTTATTCTTGGAATAAGTCGACTTTTTTCTCAGGCCTGACTGTAAAATCCTTCTTTTCTCTCTTCCTGAAGTCCCCCTGGCAGCTCCTCGGGTGAGGGAAACAAACGCGGCTTCTGGGGGAAGCCTGTGGTTCGGTCCCGCCACTCCCCAGGGTCCTGAGCCCCATGCTGTGTGCAGCTACAACCTGCCAGGCCAGGCCCACACTCACCAAATCAAGCGCGGGGGAGGGGGTCCACTCGACTAGGCTTTCTTGAGACAGTCTAAACCTTCTCATTAATACCTGTAGGGAAGAACGCGATGTCCCCTCCACACAGAGTTGCATTCCACGCAGGGGCTGGACCGAGACGATACTGACGCAGGGGTTAGACGGTGATTAATACTCGCCATGACTCATGGCGATACGCCTGCTTCCGCCTTCTCCTCTTCGCAGAGCGACGGTCAGTCATTCACTATTGACCTGCCGCCGCATGGCGTGGGCTAGAACGGCAGCGTCGATTCATTCCGTCCTATTGAGTCGCAGCCAATAGCAATTGATATCTGGCCCATGTTTCCCAGAGACATTTGTCTGCCATCAGGGAGTTGATTAACGGGTTGGCAGTTCGCATGTTTGTGAAAAAGGGAGGAGAAGTGTAAATTCTGCGTATGATTTTGCTCTCGTACCTGATGTGGGGATTAAAAAAAATAAAAAGACAGCAATCGGGCATCCTTATCTAAACGTAGTAGTTACAATCGACTGTTCGCCCTGCCAACCTGTTCACATTCAACACTGCTCTGCCCTTATTTTTTATTGATAATCATGTGAATAATTAAAACCCCACTACATGAAACCCACATAAATCATCTTCAGTGGGCACATAATGGGTCCAGGTTCTGCCACTGCACACAGAATAAATTAAGGCCAGAACATTCACCATGTAAACTAGGCATGTCGCCACCCCCTGCAGGATTCGTGGTAAGCTGCTTGTCACTCAAAATCTGTCACCTTCAAGGCAGTCAGCAAGCCAGGAGCCCTCACCGCCATGCGGGGACCACTGGCTTCCTGTGCCTTCCATTGCCTCTGCCGTCCATGTTCTGTAAGCAGATGACGCGCTATTTGTTTTGAAAGTCCCACTTGCTCCCATCTGGCCCTTCCCGCTGTGGCCATAGCATTTGTTTTGTGGGTACTTTTTAAGAAGCCCAGGCAGCAGCAGCCAGAGCTATTAACCTCTCTCGCTAATGTCATCCATCACGCGCTTGGCACGTGGGCTTTGCTAGACAAATCTAACAACATCTGCCACGCACGCTGAAACTTCCTTTTGATTCCTCGCACTTTATTTTCACTTTCATCTCTGCGTGCTGGGGAGATGTATGTCTGATCTCATTCGGGTGCCAGGGAGCTGGGAGTGAGCTGTTCTTCCACCGGGAGAGGAACTGGGGTGATTGCTACTTTGGCGCTGGCAGGCGTCCCCGATGACAACATCCAATGGTCACTGAAGCGTTCTGCCAGCAAGCCTGCCTGCTTCGGCGGACACTGCACCTGAGGGACTAACTGCTTCTCTGCGTACACACAGGCAGCTGACACGGTACAGCCATCTATGGGAACGATCATTGCATTTGGAAAATGTGTCACACATTTCCTGCCCAGTACTAGGGACTGTCCAAGAGCACAAGCTCAGCCAAGCCCTGTTGCCTTCTCCGAAACCCCTCCTCCACATCTACAAGGACGCCCCTTTCTCGTTTTGTGTTGTAATCCTCAAGCCCAGCATCAACCTGCCTTGTCTGCTCTGCTACCTGGATTGTGGCTTTCAAGCACCTGAGATGACCCCAAGTGTGTAACCGATTTGATTGACATGTTCAGAAGCCCAGTTATCAGTCGCTGCGGCTCCTTCTGAGGATGTTAATGTATTTCCTTATAGGCCATCGTTTCCTCTGGCCAATGTTCTTAGGACTTTTGAAGCAACAACCTTAAGAGAAAATCCAAAGGTCCTGGAATACCCGTCAGACCTATTATTCTATTAGCCACCTTGTGAGACTTGTCCTCAGCCCTTTGTTGTGGAAGGTGAAGAGGGCACGGGAAAGATAGATGGACTGTTAAATAAAATATATCCGCTTTCATGAAAATGTCATTAGCAATGAAGAATACATTTAAAGATTCTCTACGAGGCATCTAGGGCTATTTAAATGCTCAAGGAAAATGAACACTCATACCTCAAAGGGTTTTTTCATATTTAGTAACTTCATTGGCTTAGTAAGCCTAATATTTATTCATCTTTTTCAATGAGCGTCATAAATTGTGCATCTGTTTTTGAAAGAAAAGAACATGTTTATACAGTTGACAAGCCCATGTATCTTTACTGCATGGAACTTAAATTTTATGATATGGTCATAAAGCAAGGGAATTTTAAGGTCTTTTTTATCTATAAAAAAGCCTTGACTTTCCAATGTTTATGTGAAAGAGGAAAAAGAGACAGCTGACTCTGTCACCGCAGAGGCAAGTGTACCCTAATTCTAAAGATTTCTCACATATTTAATGATTGTTTTTAAAAAAGAGTTCCATAATAGGCTTAAATGCAGTAGGCCCTGAGGCATACATCATCTGATGCCTGGGATACAGAGGCCTGTAACTGAGCTGGAGGAAGAATGACCACTATCCTCAAAGACATTGATATTACATTATTTCCACTTGGGTGCCCTCCCCTCACACACTAATCCATGGATCTGAGGGGGAACAGTCCACTGACATTCAATTTTCGGGGAGAAATTTTTTCCCTCTTGAATGAAGCAGTTTGTCCCGAAGTAGTGCGAGTATTAACTCTTTCTCAGCGATATGCTCCTCACAAAAGAAAGATTAATCTGGCAATTTGAGATTAAGGTCACTAATTCAAAAAACCCAGTCAGATGCCTTCATTTTCTAGCTAGACCCCATCTTGTCCAGGAAAATAGCAAAAGAAACCGATTTCCCAGCAAAGCCAGAATAACAAAAGAAGTTCAGTATTGAACCCACAAAGCTCTTACAAATGAAATGGGACAGCAATCCCACCAGACTCTGGCCCTAGATGTATTCTGTCTCAGACAGGCATGGCACAGGGACACAGATTTTTTTTTTCCTTCTTCCCAGGGCAGCTGGCAAGCATATAGTTATTATATACTGTGCTCCACTTATTTTGATCCAGGGAAAATAGAACAAGAGCATATGTTGTCGGGGATATGAGGAGATAGACATGCAAGCAAATCACAGAAAGCATGAAAAAGGTGGTGAAGAGAAGTATTTGGAAGGTGTCACAGGACCAAAGGTGAGTGTTTTGGAGTTTACCTAGGGGACATCAGGGGAAAATTCCTTTTAAGGAGAACAGGATCTTAGCAAAAAGATGGGTTTGAGAAAGGCAACCCAGGAAATAGGCATGGTAAATAAAAATCAACTGCCTGGCAAAGTTATCATGTGCTATGAGCTGACATCCTAGTTCACTTGTGACAGTTGATTTATTGACAGGGCCTTGTACTATTAAGCAACACGGAACTGATGGTCTCTTCACATTTACTCCCCTCACCCCACCATCCAGGGTTTTTCATGTATCAAGGAGGTGTCCCATAAGTGCCCTTAACAAGGACATTGAGTTACTCTATGGTACCCACCATTCTTTCCTTTTCCCCACTTTCATTCCCTCTGCCAGCTGGTCTTGAGACTTCTGCAGCCATGTCTACTGGCACCAGAGCCAATTCTGCTGAGTTCTACTGCCTTAGCCATGCCCCTCTTATCCGCCAAGTACCCTGATTCCTCTACACAGCGCAGCCCCATGAGCCCCTGCCTCACTGCAGCTGCTTCCCATTCTCCCTTCTATCCTACTGTTCTCTAACCTTATAGTTGCCAGGACTGGTAAGTATGCCTATGTTACAGACTACAGAACGGTGCCGAAGCATTTAGTGGGGCTTACAGAATTCATAGTAAGATCTTCTTCTGTTTTCATATATGATCTCCTTTCTCTAAGACTCCACTGAGGGGAAGTATCAGGCTGTCACCACCCTCATCCCCAACCAGCCAAGCCTTTAGGCCTGGCTCCCTCACCCTTCAGAAGGACCTCTGTGCCAACACTTACCTTTACCCCCTATGAAAATGGACAAAAGGCAAGCTTACCATACCAGTTCACCCACATAGCTAGCTCAATGCTCACGAAGGAAGTGGTTTGCGCTCCAGCTGAGACACTCCTCACCATGTGAGACAATGGAGAAATGAGTCTACTCCTTAAGAAGCACAATTAAGTCACTATAACTGAGGAGAAAGGAGATTCTTAGTTGTAAGAGGCAAGAACACTGACTTAAAATAACTTTTGAAATAAGAGAAATTCACTGGCTCATTTAATTACATAGTCAAGGGTTGTCTTTTAGATAAAGTTTGATCCAGCGCTCAAACAATGGGATTATGGGGGAGTTTCTCCTCTTCCATTTCTTGACTCCACTCCCTTGGCTCCTTTAACAGGCTGGTTGGTACCAGAGTAGGCCGCCAATATATCCCATAGTACATGTCATTCTGTTTTCAACCAATGGGAAAGAGATAGGGTAAGCTCGCTTCTCTTTCTCAGAATCTTTGGCAAAAAACCCTCTCGTGTATAATTGGCTTTGAGTGATGTACTTCTCTGAGTCATCATAATGACCAAAGCGAGACAATGTCCTCAACGACTTGGTAATATACCTTTTAGTTGACCCCTGGATCTGGTTGTGGCATAAGCCTTATATGGAAGCACAAGACAAAGAGTGAGTAAAGGAGCTATTTTCCAGGGGGAAGTCAGGCTTCTGTGCTCAAAAAGAGAAGGCGAGTAGAAGCAAAGTGACCAAAATTTAAAAATACTGTTACGTAGTAAGGGTAGAGCTCAGTGATAGAGCATGTGCTTAGCACTCCTGAGAAACTGTGTTCAATTCCCAGCACCACAAACAAAAAGCAAACAAACAAATAAATAAACATAAACACAACCTATGTTTCCTAAATATTGTGGTTGCATTGGCACAAAGATAATAATTGGTCTTAAGCTGAACCATCTGCACTGTGGAGAGAGCTAGATAGAGACTAGCCTTTGGGTTTGGAGACCCAGGAAGAGGTGTGTGGGAAGATGCAAGAAGAGAGAAATGGCTTGGGCGACTTGCCGTGCCCCTGGATATCCGGAAGAGGCTTTAACAATCACCTTCACACAGAGAATGTAGAAAGTCTCTACCTACCTGAGCCAGTCTAACTATTCAAGAAAAAAATTATACCCTTGAATCTAAAATGAAAAATCAACTATGTCAAGAAAACACAAGAGACTATACATATAAAGTCTATGAATTAAGTAGACCTTTTCAGCCAAGACTCAGAAGCTAAATGAGAAAGGAATCAAGAGTATTTGCAAGGCAGAAGATCCAATAAATAAATTCACAGACATGTATTGGCGATGGAAAGAAGTGTTTGTAGCAAGCTTAAAAGAATACCTGTAACATATCAAGACCTTTCATAATAATCAAACATAAGAAATAATTCATTATAGGAGTAGATAAAAGATAGAAGATATAAATAGTACAAGTCACAAGAAAAAAATCTAAATAGACCAACACATTTTAAGTGCTCAAATTCACTAGTAGTCATATAACACAAAATAAAATAACCATCAGGCCCTAAAATTAGTAAGAATTATCACACCCTGTGATGATCAGCTGGAGGGGTGAGACAGAAAAGGTGCTTACATATGGTGGCAGACATGTAATTTGTTACAGCTGTTTGGGAAAGCACCGTAGCAATAATTATAAAATTGAAATTGCATTTACTATTTAACCAAAATGGAGCCTGGGGGCATATGTCAGCAGTTAGGTCACTTGCCTAGAAAATGCAAGACCGTAGGACCAAGTCTCCAGCACCATATAAGCTGAGCACGATGGTGCATGCCTGTAATCTCAGCACTCGAGAGGCTGAGAAAAGAGGGTTGCTGTGAGTTCAAAGCCAGCCTAGGTTACACAGTGAATTCAGAACCAGCATGAACTGCAGAGCAAAACCTTGTCTCAAGAAATAAAGTAGACCACGACCATCTCATGGAACTTTAAACGAAAGACAAAGGGAAAGAGGGGGCCAGGGTGGGGAGATGAAGGGAGGGAAGAGAGGGTAGGGGGAGGGACAAAAGGAGAGCGGGGAAGCCCCTGTCACTTTGACAAGGAAAGTATGTGCACAAAATGCTCAACTCCATTGTAAACCTTAAATTCTGCACTTGTACATATCAATAAAATGGGGAGAAAAAAGAAATAAAGTAGAAAATAAAAAATAAATCAACTCGGCAATTCCACTCTTGAGAATTTATATCATAAAAATCTAAGCACCGAGGCATGAATATATTTATATATGTATATGTGTATCATCAGTGTTCAGAGTGGCAAAAATACTTGGAACAGAAATAAATTCTCATCAGTAAATGAACAGCAATGTTCTATGGAACAGTCATACCATACCATAGAGTATTAAGCAAACAATGTAAAAAATGAACTAGGGCTGTATGAATTGACTTGGAGTGACTGTTTGTTAGTGGTCAAGTCAGAGTGGGGAAAAGTGTACCATAACTGACCATAACCTTATTTTTTAAATAAAAAACCTGGCAATAAAAGCATCTATATTATATTGATACATACACACAAGAAAAGATAAAAGATCACAGAGTTTTAAAATGCATGCCTTCAGGAAGAAACATGGAGGTTTACAACTATTCTATTTTGTTTGGAACTGAGTTTTTTAGAATGTGGATTTTTTATTGCCCAGACTGACAGTCAGGAAAAAATTATGAATAATGGTCAGCCTACCAGTGCCAATAGGCAGGATGGGGATAAAAACAAAGATAGGAAAAAGGATGTGACTAAAATCACATAATCATACATAGATTCATTTAAATTATTCATCTGTTTGATATTTGTAAAAATAAGTTTTAAAAATACTCATTTTGCCAGTTTCTGTGAAGCTTAATAAAGACTTGAATTATGTCCATACACTCATATCATTTTGCAGTCTTCTCTGGAGATAGAAAGGCTGAAGGCATTGTAGAGTAGCAAAGCAGTATCATTCACTCACTCACTCAACAAATATTCATTACACATCAATCTATCCTGTGCATTAATTTAGCTGTTAATAACACAACACATAGAAGGCAGTCAAAAAGTATGTTGAATTAATGAGAAAATTCACAACTATAATTATAACACATATAATTATTGTAATAATTATAATTCTTATGACATCTCTATGATACAATGACCTAGGCTTTCCTAGAGGTAAAAGCAGCAGCCTATGAGAACACAGAGGAAGAGCTGCCTTTGCCTAGTGGATCCACAGAAACACAACAGAAGAGGAATAGGGAAAGTCTGAAACAACAACAACAAAAATGAGAAAGAGAGAGAGAGACAGAGTCTGCAGATTGGAGAAAAGGGAAAATCTAGAAAGCAAGAAGACATTGAGCAAAGTAAAGAATCACCCAAAAACAAAACGTACTTGGGCAAGTGTGAGACATTTACCAAAGTCTATGTACAGGGCAAAAGGAAGTTGGGGGAGGGAAGGGAGAGGTGCAGAATATATCTCCAGCCTACAACTAGATTCTTGGGGTGGGATAAAATGGGATTGTGAAAGGTCCAGTCACCTTCCAGGAAGGTTGGAATTCCTTTTGAAGACACCAGGGAAAGAGAGGAAGTCTTTCATCAGGGAAGAAACACAATCAGGTTCACTTTTTAGGAAGATAAAACGAGCACCAAGATGGCAAATTGACTTTGTGTCAAATGCCAGTTCCAATTGATTGGTCATAAGAGCTGAAGAACAATGTTGAGAAAGGCTGGTCACCTGTGTCTGTCTCAGTAGTTCAAGTTCCATGACCACAGCAGTTAAAGTGCTAGGACCAATTACCAGTGTCTGCTAAGGACAAGAAGGGAAGTCGTGACAAGTTTTCTGTGCTTCTCAAGTCCGCACTTACCTTCAGCAAGGCAGAAGAGGGACCCCAGGGAACAGATCCTTGTCAGAGACAGCAGGGGATATAATAATCCACACAAAAGATAATGCACATCATTGGCATCCCAGAGGAAAAGTGGGGGACTCAAATGCCCCAGAGTCAAATCTAAGATTGGCAAGTCTATTTAGGAATGGGTAAGATCCAGGCACTAAGGGCACCTCTGGAAAGCGTGCCTGTTTCAAATAAGAATTGTTTTACGACACTAGAGCCAAATTCACTTGGCTTCTATATACATTTCATAAAGGGTCAGATGACTCAGCAGTTCTGGATGCTGCTATAATACATTCAACAAGCCTTGCCACCAAATCCCTGTCTGGTGGTGGTAGGCCTGGCTGCTTGCACTAGCAGTTCTTAGCATTTATGCCCCAGAGCAGCTCCCGGAAGTGGAAAGGGCCTCAGACAGGCCAAAACAGGAAGTATATCTCCCCCCACCCCCGCACACCTGGTTGAGGGGCCAGGAAGGAATTTGGGTGTTCTAACACATCAGCAGAGTGGGTTCCCATTATGTCAGCAGTGTTTACCATCGCCAGGCACTTCCTGTGACACAGGAGGCCTGCTAAATCTCTTTACCAGCTAAGAGGAAATGTCTAGCTCCAGGAAATCATCCCTTCTCCCTCTGCACCCCCCAAAATGGAAAACTGTTGAACTTTCACTAAAAATATCAAGACCATCTAAAAATAAGGTTCATCACCTCTGCCCTTGCTCCAGGAAATCCTTTCCAGAAGTCCTCTTACATCAGCACCAGCCCTTGTCAAAGATTGACTTCTCAGGGCCACACCCAACCTGTCCTCTTAGCATAAAGCTCATTTTAAAATCAGGCTCCACCTGCCTTTCTCAACAATGAGATAGAGAATAATTTCTGGCCACGACTGTATCAAGTCAACATTTGGTCTTCCCAACCTCCTCCACAAAGCTCACACACCCAAGTGGGTTTATATCCTGTCTGGTTGGCTTCCTCCAGGATCATTACCATTTCTGTGTCATTTTCCAGAGCAGGAAAGAGAGTGCAGGAGTGTGACCTTTAACAGCCTTGGGTGAACATGCAGTGGCTGACTTACAGGAGACAAAGTTTAAATGAAGCCACTTGTTTGGAAACTGTTGACAGGTACTTAATTCTGCAGTGGCTGCTCTTGCTGTTGGCTCCCTCCTGGGCACTCAGCATGCTTCAGAGTTTTAGATTTTGTCTTGAGCTCAGAAGCCACAGCTGAAAGTTGGCATAGTGGGGGCGAAGGGGTATCTCTGTAGGCTGGACTGATCTAGAACAGTCAGGAAGAAACGCCTGAACTTCAATCTAAGAGACATGGAAGGAATGAGGAAGGACGCTTCAGCTCTTAACATTGCAGGGTGTTTCCCTAGTATCTACAATGAACTATTAGCTTTTTCTTCAATACAGGACACATGAAGATCTCAAATGGGGACATGTACCTCAAGGGGAAGTGGCACAATATTTGGTGGATGAAGGCTCTAAAGTTAAACTCTAGTTCCTCTATACAACTGTGGTGTTGCACTGATTACTTGGGTTTTGGAACTTTTGTTTCTCAGTTATAAATAAAAACAAGTTAAAATAAGGAATGAAGTATGTTTGGCACACCTCAATGTTCCGTAGACACACTCCCAGTTTTCTTAATTGAGAGCCCATCATATGCCTGGTTAAGTGCTTTAAGCTAATAGCTGAATGTGACAGTAGAACCAGACATAGAGTAACTTGTGAGGAGGTCCTATCTGATGACTTGATGGAATGGGCAGGTAAGCTCAGTAACTGAACTGAGCTGAACAGATGACTGTGTACGGGAAGATTGTCTCATTGTTAGTTCTTCACATAATCTTCTGAGATCCCTGGAAAAGGAGGAGGAAATTACAACATGCACAATCATCCTTGAGGTGTGTCCAAGTGGGCCTACTGGGATGAACAGCATCCTCCTAAATCTCACCATATGCTTGATCACGATCTGAGGAAGTACCTCAGGAAGGATGCAAAGATTGTGAAGGACACACAGCAGTCAATGCAAGTCAAGCCGTCTACGCTGTACCTGCAAATCTACAGGCAACGGGACTCAGCCCTCTCCAAACCACATTAAAAGCAAAACTTAGACAATGTCTCCTTAAAGTTGTGACCAGGAGGGAATTAGGAACCACCTGAAGACAGCTTGGGTGACCAGGAGGTGAGGACTCAGGATGAGCACAGCGATGAAACTTTTATGAACAAAGAAACACATTGTGCATTTGTGCAATCAAATGAGCCATTAGTGAGTTTGGAGACCTTATGTAGTTGGAAGTCAGTTTGAATACTTTTAATGCCTGAAGGTAAAAGCGTGATTATAAGAGTTTTCATATTCTTTGTCCTCTACTCCATGCCCAAGGTAATGATCAAATACCATAATGCATTGCAGCAAATCATCCATCCATATATTACTATACACTTCCACATGTACACTTTTCTATGCATTCTTAAGTTCTCTTTTTACACCAAATTAAATATTATCTTTCCTGGCCTGTTTGCATAACCATATGGCAGCATACACATTATGAAGTGCTCAATTCTCACTTTGAGAAGCCCAACGACATGTTCACCGAAGTTTAAGAAAAGAAAACTGAAGTAGTATCTCTGGGAGCACTGGTGGGAGCTACAGGAGATGTACAGAGCAAGGCAAGGCCGAAGACAGAGACAGCACTGGGCAGGGAGCTGGCCGGTGGGATGCTGCTCTCTTGCTCAATTGGCATGTCTCCAAAAAAAATTGACAGCAATGCTAGGAAAGAGAAAAGACAAACTAGGACAAAACAAGCAAACAATAACAACAATAAAATACTAAAACACATAAGAAAAGAAGAAGAGAGAAAACGCCTTAGTAGGTGTCATGAAGGAAACAGGATTAGGTATGTGAGATGGTTTTGGACTTACCAGGGCACGACAGCTGCCATTCCCTCCATGCCAAGGCAAGGAAGTACCTCCTCCCAGCCACGCAAAACCCACAGGCGTTGTCTCTCTACTGGGGGGTCACTCGTGCCTGGAACACTGCCTGACACCCAGTAGCCTCTCAATTATTAGTTGCTGGATGAATTTCATCAAATGCTGATATCAACCTATCATTATCCCCACACCTTCAGTTTCGAAAATTTTGTGTACGGTATATCAGTGAACACAGCGTGCTTAGAGTTTTTGCAGTGAGCGTGGGTAGAAACTCCAGACTTCCGCCGTATTCTCTGCCGAGTACGACTGTCTACCTCAGGTTTCGTTTCACAATTTTATTCGAGTCCCACAGCTGTGCAGATTATTATGACTCACATTCAGAGAGGTCGAAGTTTCAAAA
This sequence comes from Ctenodactylus gundi, assembly GCA_004027205.1. Lineage (NCBI taxonomy): Eukaryota > Metazoa > Chordata > Mammalia > Rodentia > Ctenodactylidae > Ctenodactylus > Ctenodactylus gundi. Next base: position 632,238 of record PVKB01000292.1, on the reverse strand, counting down.
CTGGCGCTGCTGTCAGAGCCCGGGGCGGTGGAGGTGGAGCCATTTCGGTTTTCCTGGCCTCTGAGGGTCATGATAGAGGACCTCCCCTAGAGGGCAGTGTGCGCATACTTTTCAGCTAAGCGACGCGCGTGTTTTATAGCAGCTGAGGTAATCGCAAAGGCCACGGGAGCTGTGGGGGTCTGAGAAACAACATGCACTGTGCGAAGTTGTTCCGTAGGTAGAGCCAAACGGGGGATGGTAATTTTAAAGGCTCCAACCACCAAATTGCTTACGGCGCAACACGGGAATTATTTGACATGCTCCTTAACATTTGCTAAAGGCTTGTCTAATATTTTTATTTATTGCCTTTTGCTTTTCATGTTTCTAAAATCCATACAGAATTGGGTTTCATTTTCTTGTCTCTTCTAGGCGGCAGTTAAAATTCAATTCAAGTTAATCAGGTTTAATTGGGTAATAATAGTGGATGGGGTGCCACGTGTGGACAATGTGTGTTTCGCTTACTTCGGTCAGTGCGGCCCCATCTCCACCAGGTGAAGCCTGCTACAAGTCTCAGTTCACGATGGCAAGGTGACAGAGGGACTTGCCGCACTCACTCGGGATTTCAAGCTTACAAGCCTAAGACCAGAGCCTACCCTCTTATCATCTCATGACGTCCTGAAGCAGCCGTTCGCTACCTCTAATATGTATGCACATCACCAAGGGTCTCGTTAAAACGCAGGCTCTGGTTCAGTAGGGCTGGATGAGGCGGCCTGGAGGTCTACATTTCCGAAAAGTTGCAAGCGATGCCCGCGCCGCTGGTCTGTGGGCCGCGATCTGAGCAGCAAGAGCCTAGAGAAGAGTACGTTCAGGAGAGGACTGGCAGGACACACAGGCGTGCGTGGTACCATCCGCACTCCCAAGGGAGTGTTCGGGCTGCCGAGGCACAAGGGCGCAGCGCCTAAGCACAAACACAGTAGGAAGGGCACTCAGAGTTTTGGGAGGGAATGGTGCAGCAAGATGGGTTCATGCCTACAAGAAGCTTATAAATTGGCGGGAGAAAGCTAATGGGTTTACAAATACTGCTGGTATGCTGGTATTTCACAAATTTTTTTTCCTCGGGTTTTATATGGAGGCTTCACCAGAAGACTGGGAACAGGAAGGACAAACAGAGCAAGGGGGGGGTGAGAATCTCAATCTTGACTGGAATTAGAAAATAATTCACTTACAGACGCTCAAGGAAAGAGCTCTTGGCTGCTTGTGGGCCTCCAGAAAGCCCAACAGAATCATCTGGGGTTTGAGATGAAACAGAAACGAGAGACAGAGTTTTAACGATGCAAAGAAAGGCAATTTCGGGGTGAAAATCCAGCAGAACGAAGAAAACTTGGGGATGAGGGCACAGCCTATTTCCAGTCTGGCCCCTGTAGGGAAGCCGAGCTAGATGCCTGACATTAGAGCCATGATTTTCAATCCATGTTACAAACCAGCCAGGGAGCAGTGCACGATTTTGGTGCTGGGGAGAGTCCCTGTCCCAGAATCTGACGTTGTCAGTCTAGGTTGGAGCTAGGAGTCCATATCTATGTATTTTTAAGCCTCCTCATTGTTAATAGATGATCTATATTCATAGTTGGGTTTGAGAATCTTTAGTCTAGAACACTGACAGTCAAATGTGCTGCCTCTGTCTCCACTCCAGACCTACTGAGTCAGAAACTTTGGGATGGAGGCCTAGACTCTATTTTAACAAACTCTCTGGTGATGCCAAAGTATGTCAAGATTTGAGCACCAAAGTTCTCCAGCCTGGCCCTCTGAGGGTGGCCCAACCACCCACCAGGAGCTTATTCCACGGGCAGACTCTCGGGGCCCACCCCTCAGCTCCTGAGACACAACTGCAGCTCAATAAGGTCCCCACATTTAAGTTTGGGAAGCATGTTGAATCTTGGGATGACACTTTTAAACTTGTCTCCCTAGTTATGGGGACTGACTAAAGGCTATAGAGTGATAACTGATTAGGCCCATGGAAGAACAATTTGCTAATTAAATACAAGGTGGAGCAAATAAAATAGGTCCTGCACCATGTACCTTACCGGGTCCTGCAGGACTGCTGCAAAAAGGAGTCCCAAAGAAAACTTGCTTGCCACTACTCAGCCTTCCCTGTTCCTCCTCCTGCATGCCCTTCTTCAAGGCTCAGGCAGTGAGCTTGGGCTGGGCCGTGGGCTGCCCAGAGCGAGGCTAATGGTGGAATCCTGGCAGCCACTGACCCAACAGGGACAGTTAGATCCCTGCGACGGGGCTCGCAGGCCCCAGTTCCAGTTTCGGATGATAAGAGAGCCTAAATGAACACCCTTCAAAAGCCTCGGCTGTAAATTTGGCGCAGGGAACAAAGCCCAGCACATTATATTTGGTTTTCCAGTCATCCTGCCTATGCTACGCAGACTCTTGGAATAAACGTCCGTCATGAAATTACTCAAAATGGAATTCATTACCTGCCTTAAGATTTATTGCTTTTTAACAAGAAATATAAGGCTACACACACTCTACTCTGGAGTCAGCCGTGTCAGTGCTCCATCGCTCCTTTCCAGTGGGGGTCAGGGAAACCTCAGCAGGGGAGGCGCTGAGCCAGGGTAGGGGTCCTGGACGCTAAGAATGACGGGAACAATGGGCTTCATTAGGACAGGCGCTTGGGAACCCCAGGGCTCTGTTGCTAAGTTCTGCTTCCACAGTCTCACCATGGGGACCGCAGGCCAGTCGCCTCCCCACTCGCATAATTGGAAAGACTCCGAGGGGCCTTGAAGCGCTGAAGTGCTGTAAATTAGCAGCGTTCAGTTCTGCTGAACATTAAAGGGAGTGTGTCGTTAATTCCTCCACACACGCCGGTGGCCAGGTCTCCCCACTGGGGCTTTTGGCTTGAAGCATTACCGGCCCATTTGTTCTGCCCGGCTTCTCCACCAGGGCAAGGACCTCAAGGTGAGTTAATAGGCTTGGCTTCTCAGCACCTGACGTTAATCTGTATTTACCACCATCATATATATTTTCTAAAACCTCGGGTGCATGGCACGCCATTGAGCACTGCACAAAACAGATAAGAACGACAAGGCGCTGGTGTCTACGGAAGAGGGCTGCGGAGTGGATGGCGTGGTTGATGACGTCCCACTGTTCCCTCCAGGCTAAGATGTCGCTGGGCCCCTGCACACTCTGCCATCTTCCAGGCATTTTTCTCAGTCCTCTTGCCTTTTTTTGGTGTGTGCAGTACTGGGGATAGATCCTAGGGCCTTCACAATGAGTTGCACCCCGGCCCCCCTATTTTTTAGTTTTGATTTTGAGACAGGGTCTTGAGAAGTTGCCCAGGCTGGGCTCACACTTGCCATCACTGTGCTTCAGCCTCGCGGTGTGCTGTGACTACAGGCCTGTGCCACCGGGCCTGGCCCTCAGTCCTGATTTCTTTACAGGGTCTGGGGCTACCTGCAGGAGGTTGGCAGAGGAATGTGAGGCCACTCAAGTACTCCCCCATTCCATTTTCTCTGTCCTCTCCTCCTTTCTCAAACTCTCTCCTTGGCATGCAATGTGAAAATATCGCTGATGGTGGCTCTTCATGAGATAATAATCTTAAATAGACAATACTTACATGGATAATAGGATAAAGTCAAACAGGATGGGCAAATTGATAATTGCAGATTAGGAAGAAACATAATTAGCAAACTAAACAAAAGCCAAATTTAGGAGATAATAGGCATGATGTGTTGGAATTGTTAAGAGAGAGATTTTTATAGGTAAGTTTTAATCCTCACGATAAGACCTAACCAGACTCTTACCTATCTGAAATAGCATATGCTATTTAAAGATTTTTTTTTTCATTTTCAAAGCAAAAGAAACAGTTATTACAAATAGTTTTTTCTTTTGCTTCAGGAATGAACAGGATGGCTGAGAAATGTCATCATGGGTTATAGTATTGCCCTGAACAATCTTAGGACAAGCCACCAGCCTGAATTCATGTTATTATTTTCATTTGTATGTAAAACTTGTCAGATATCCAGACATATTTTTAAGAATGCAAGCTAATAGCCATCATCATCTGATGTTCCCCAGACAAATATGACAATGACAATGTGCTGTTAAAGGCCATGTTTGCACTATCAAAATAATGAGACGGTAGCCCCAGCTGCCTGGTAATTTCAGCTATCTCTGAGTCAATTTGGATTGTCACTTGGGTTACACTGTAACGGGCCTGGTATCAGTGGTTTATATAGCTGAGAAAAGTCGTATTTTCCCCTTTTCGGTCAATGCAAAACGGTACAATTTTGTGTGTGTGTGTGTGTGTGTGTGTGTGTGTGTGTGTGTGTGTGCGCGCGCGCGCGTGTGTGTTCCCCTGACCTCCAAATTGCACACGGTTTACACTTCCGGCAGCAGCCTTCAAGGCTTACTAGGTTTATGGTAACTGGCCATGGGCTCATTTTCCTTGGTTTGAAAGTAAATCACCAGGTAAATATTTCCTTATATACTGAATATCCACGAGAATGGAGTCTGTGCAGGTCCTAGAAGGTATACTCTAGGGCCGGAGCCTCCCAACTTTTTGACAACAGGGGCAAGCTTATTTTAATGAAGACCATTCTCCTAAGGATGGGGCAGAGTAGGAGATACCTGTTCTGCAGTTGGTTGTTGGAGGACAGCTTGTAAATGATGAACCGCATCTGTAGGAGAGCAGGGAGCATAGCTCCACTTCCTTCAGATCAGCAGGCCACTAGAACCTCACAGGAAACTGCTGACTGGAAGAGGAGCTTCACTCACAGCTCATCTGTCCCTGCAGCCCAGTCCTTGCAAGGCCAAAGGCTGATACCAGCCCACCGCCCAGCGCTTGGGGCTCCCTGTCTAGGGCATGGCATTTGTTCTAGAAGAATCGTTCTGCCTGCTACTTCATGTTAAGTCTGATACTCCTTAAAGTGTGGATGGATACATTGATAGTATGTAGTGAATTTTAAGTTCTCTTCCATCAAAGTCTCATAATATATGTCCTGTGAGTCCTCTGCTTGCTCTTATCTCACTAGAACTTTCAAGATGATGTTCCCAAAGAGCCTGTTTATTTTACAGAATTATTGAACAGGAACTTGGGCTTGCTGATTTTGTATGTCATTGGTTGAGGTTGTTCTTTCCTTACAACACATCACAGAATAGAAGAAATACTCCCACCTGAAACAATTGTTAATATTAACTATCTATTGATATTGAATTGTCCTTGAAAGCCTCATGCATTTGGATTTTAGGGGTTATCTAAGGAACCATGTGCTACTGGGAGATTGGGGCCTGGCGTGGAGGGGTGGATTGCAGGTGTGGATTGCATGCATGTGGTGGGAGCTTAAAACTGGAAGGGGTGGAACACTGAGGCTAGACCCAGAACGTGTAGACCCCTGGGATGGAACCTGGACTCGGCTTGACTTGGCTTGGCTTCCTTTTTGCAATGCTCTGAGGGGCTTTGTCTCCAGCTCTGGCTCTGGCCCCGGACCCAGCTGCAGCCCAGCTATGTCCTTCCACGGTTGCCAGATGCCCAGGTGACCTTCTGGAGCTGTGAGCTGAAATACACTTTTCCTCCCTTAAGCTCTGGACGTCCGGTATTTAGTCACAGGATGAAAAAGTAACTAAGACACTCCCATTGCTGGAAAACGTTTTAATTACAGAAATTGATTAAAGGTGTGGGGTAGGGTCTAGTTAGAACAGGAGAGATTTAACAAACTCCTAAAAGGAAATGAATTAGCCCACTACTGTATATTTGATGTTTATAAAAACACAAATACGTTTTTGCCAGATGGCTGTAGTTGATAAAATGCCTCATATCCATTCAGCAGAGCAAATGCCCTTTTGTGATCTTTTTTCTGTGATTTTACAATGTACATGTATGTACCTTTTAAAAATACACAGAATCATACCATGCATACTGTTGTGCCACTCTCCTTGGCCATTAAGTGACTTACAGGTTTTTGTTGCATGTTAGAGTATGGATCACCATGTCACTCTTTCTCGTAGCGCCTCAGGGTTCCATATTAAAGATGAGTCACAGCTTATTTTCATGTTATTCTTTTTCTATGATTTTATGTGTTTTTCCTATTTTCAAGCATCAGAAAGTCTGTGTACAGGCAGGTCTTCAGTGCTCACTGCCAGGCAGTGCTGTTACAATATAAATAGCTGTGACCATACGCCGGCCCAGGGCTCTGCAGAGTCATCACTGCTTCCCCAGTTCTGGAGAATTGCAGAGAGCGCGCCCTTCCCAACAGGTTCTCTTGTAAACAACAGGCTCAGGATTTTGAATTCCACTGAGAAAGTTCTGATAATTCACTCCCTGGGCAATTTACTTGACTTCACAGAACTTTACATAAGCTTCAGTTTCTTTGCCCATAAAATAAGGATTGTATTACCTACCCTTGAAGGTACTTATGAGGGCAAATGTATCAATGACTCAAAAGCACTTAGCACATAGAAGGTGCCCCACAGAACATAGTTGTTATTAATGAGTCCAGACATGACCTAAATATCACAACTTGAGAAGGTCTATAGGAGCCAAGAGTTTCTAGAAAGAGAAACAATGTCTGTGAGGAAAAATACGGAGAATACATAAATATAATGTATGCACATACACACACACATATGTATATGCACACACACATATTTATATTCATGTGAAATTTTTTCTACATTCTTCTTTTTGAGACAGGGTTTTGCTCTATAGCCCACATTGGGTCTGAAGTCACTATGTAGCCCAGGCTGACCCTGGACTCTCAACAATCCTCCTGTCTCAGCCTCCCAAGTGCTGGGATTACAGGTGTGCACCACCATGCCTAGTTTATGTGGTGCTGGGGAATCGAACTCAGGTACCCAGAATGCTTGCCCAAGCACTTCCTAGGTAAGTGCTTTAACCACTGAGCCATTCCTCCAGTCTTTTTCTCTCCAATATTCTTATATAGAAGCTATATTTTATTGAATTTCACCAGTGCTTCTATTTTTTTATTAAACTCTTGAAAAAATACTATATTTGCTTCTTCAAACTTTGAGTGGCATTTGCAACTTACTGCCAACAATAAATGGCAAAGATGACCTTCCCCAGTTTATTCTAGAACAACTGCATGCAAGGTACTGCATTTTATGAGTTACATTCTTCCGGGTTAATGCTAAGATGAACTGGGATCCCCTGAGCACACGTTTATGTAGATGGCAAACCTAAGTCGGCACGCAGTCCCCGTGCTTCTCTGTCTCCCCTTTCTCCCTCTGGGGGCCACATTCATGTACCACTTCAGCTTCTTGGCTTTGGCTAGCACTAGTTCAGGGTCTTCCCAAGAACACTTTTTACTTTAATTTGTCTCATTTGACTTTTTGCTTTCAGCCATTATATCAATATCAAGACTGTCTACATACCTGATCTTCAGACCTAGATAAAAATATTTGTCATTCAGCTTAAGCAATAGTTTGGACAGGCCTATTCACTTATTGCCAAGAAACCACATTAGAATTATAAATGAGGGCTAGTTTATAAATTGTTATGTACTGTAAGATTCCCATTACCCTATGCCTACTTCTCCCATTTAGTTCTGTCTTTCAAAGCCAGCTGATATCCATGAAAGAAAAGCAGGGACAAATACAAATGAATACTTACAGGGAGCTCTTTTCACAAAAAAAAAAAAAAAGGATTTTCCTAGTTTTAGTAATAAAGATGGAGAAATAATGCTGAAATTGAAAGCCAACGGTGTTCCTCAAGCAGACCTATGGCAGAGCTGCTAGGGAGCCCCGCTAAATGTTCAGGGTGGCAGGGTGTGGAGAGAAAAACAGCATCCTGGTTAAGACACATCTCTGGCCCCTGTGCGCCTCTCTGTTCACCAGATCCATGACCCTAGGAATGCTACACGACCTCTGAAGCCTTCCTCATCTCACCAATAAAAATGAGCTTAATTACAGTCTCCACCTACTAAAGTCAATATGAAGATTAGGCGAGTTTCAAAAATACAAAGCACTTGATGCCTCACTTAGGCAAATGTGATGGACATGTTGGCTATGGGTCTTGGTACCTGATGTTCAAAGACCTAAAGTAGGCGGCCTGAGTCCAAATCCACTTGTTACCTGGTGACCTGGAGTAGTTCAGTTCATCCTTCAGTGTGGGCCTTCTAGTGCATTCTGTGGAAATGATGTCAAGGAATGTTTTTGGGAGGCAATGGATACACTCAGTGCTCGGCACTGAGAAAGTGCTAAGTGTGAATAAATAAGAGACGTGCCCACATGTAGTATTAACTGATACGGTATTTAACAATCAGTACTGCAGGTCCAGAAGTAGACTGTGGATTCTTTCTGCCCCTTGGCTTCTTTCAGAGTCGGGTTTTTAAATGGCACCGAGGTCACAGAGAACTAGCCAGAGACAAAGACTGCTTATTAGTATGTCAGGATTCTATTGACGAGGCAGCATGCAACTGGTAGGCCTTGGGCCTCAGCCAAAACAGTCATCTCTGAGGTAACAAATGGACCTCATTAGAAGGTAGTTTTACCTCAAAGGTCAGCCTCTGCCATGTAGCTGGGAGCTGGCATTACAGGAAGCTTCTAATGTATTAGATTGCACATCGATACTAACACATGTTCTATTACTGTTAGTTAATGTTAGGAGCCTTAGCTTTCTACTTGGTGTGCACAAAAAATCATGCACATGCATACACGCACACACACACACACACACACACACACACACACACACACACACACACTTTAGTGGATCCTGGAAAGAATAGTCACCCTCAAGTCAAGTCCCCTCACTCCAAAAGCTGACTTTGTTGCTCAGGGCCTCTGGTTATTCAGGCAAGTTACACTGGTGAAATGAATCCTTGTAGCATATAAGTCTTGTTCCGTAATTTCATTTGGCTGTGACAGGAGACGAGTATCTCATTTTAATTAGAATTTCAAGCAAACGACATCATGTTGTTATGCGTTATTCCAAAAGACTATACCACATCAAGGACAGCTGTTGACGGAGTAAAGCATCGTGTTTACTCTGCTGAAGAAGTAAAAATTCTTTCGTTCCCTCCACAAGCTGTCTCATGATGCTGCTCCTAACACGTCCCATTGAGCGGAAAGATGTGCCCTGCAGCTCTCCAAGACAGTAAGTACGTTCATCAAAATGCCAGGCGATAATCTTCGGGCCCATGAAAATATGACATCATCCTGTCATCAAAGGGTACATTGCAGGCCCTGTCCTGCTGTCTGTCTCCCCTGGCCTGCACCTCTGGGGAGACTCATTTCGTGCCTGCATCCTGAGGAAGCCCCCGCATGTGTTGAAGAGAAAAGAGGGCTGTGCTGCTTGAGACCTGCAATTAAGTTGCCGCTGCTCTCCAAACCAACGAGTCCTTCCAAGTAGTAATCTAATTTATTTTTCCCATTTTCTAAGTAATGCCAGGGTAAGCGTGTTCATCATTTTAGACCTACTGATTCTAATTCCTAATTCAGCCTTGTTTGTTCTGTAGAAGGTAAACAACCCCCAAGCTATCACCCACCCCCATTTATTTGGAAAGAGAGAGTTTCAGTTGGAGAAGATAAATAGCATGTCAAACATGGTTTGGAGGGGCAGCAAGTGAATAATTTCTAGTTTCCTGCCTCTGTCTCCAGCTGTTGTAGCTCAATGTGACTCTGTGAGCTGTGTGCTGGCTTGACTGAGCTGCTATTTAGTCAAATCAGATCAGTATGTCTAAGCATTTTTTTGATATAATCATCTCAGGCCAGCCCAGAAATATACACTTTAAATTACATGGACAGGCTGACTGGTTCCCAGTTATAAGTATGTGCGTACAAGATCAACTGGCTAATACCTGTAATCCTAAGATCCCTTGGAAAACAAAAGGAAGGCTACATTTAGAGGATTTCTGGTGTCAAATAGCCCTGGGGATAGATCAATTCAACTCCACCAACATTTATTGGGTGCTATTACATATAAGGAAATATAGGATATTTAACAATCATCAAGACATAATCCCAATTCTCAAGTATAATTTAATACCAGGTTATAAAAACATCAGTAGTTAATTAATTGTTATTTAGACTTGGCCTTGGTCCAAAGAGTTTAAGATGTAAGAATACTTGGAAAAACTATATCGAATAGGTCATACTGAAATAAATAGGATTATGTAAAATGTATTTTTGGAAAATTGAGGGTGAGAAAGGTCACATGAAGCTGGGAGTGAAATAAGTTTAGAAATTATAGACCATGAGGAATCAAGTGTACCAGTGAGTAGATATAAATCTGTCTTTGCCTTGAGCTTCCAGGATGGCTGCTCAAAACCAGAAAAATGAATGACTTATTGAATAATTCATAATGTCTATGTTGATCATATTCAGGAAAAGAAAGTTTGTACTAGATATGGACATAACACAGATCTTTCCCATATGAAGAATACTTGGGTTTTTTCTAGGCAATATTCAGTACATATAGTGTTTATAAAGATTTTTATAAGCTGGTAGCAAGGATTGTCAGTTGTTTATTGTTGTACAGCAACTTCTTCTGAATTGAAACATTCCCTCCTGGAGGTAAGAGAAAAGTTCATGAGACTCAGGAAGTAAACAACTCATAGGTGAAGTGCCTGAAACACACCAGAGACTCAAGCCATCGCCTCAAGGACATAGAAGGAATAAACTGTTGTTGGGGATGAGACTCTCCTACTAGACAGGCTCTCTGCAAGTTGTGTACTGAGCTCATAGGTGACTCACCTAGGCTGGGGCAGGCTTTTCCATGCTGCGGCTGTCTTTGAGTCATCTGTGCTCCTGAAGGTAACCCCTCATCCATACCCCTTTAAGAAATCCGAATAAACTCATTAGTTCACCAAGTTGGACTTTGGTGAACTGTTACTTTGATCTGTCATTTATGAGTGAATAAACATTTGTTCGTGCCTTCCTGGGGAGAGCTTAACACAACTTACGTTACAGTCATCCAGTGCACCACATTTCTTGCTCCAAATATCTTCCTTCACCATTACAGGTACACAAGCCAGGACCTAAGAATGCCAGATTCCAGCACTTGCAGAAGACCTTCAACGTGCTACTTAGCCATGGTGGATAGAGCGTGAGACAGATGTTGAGAAGCTCCTAGGTAAGACTTGCTTTTGTTTTCTGATAAAAATAAATGCTGAGAGAGGGGCTTCCCATCTTGTCTTTGGATATGGTTGTAAGAAGGCACATTCTATAGGAAATTTATTGGTCAGCATTTCCATCACTGGGCCAAACTACCTGACGTCCACACCTTAAAGAAGGAAGGATTTATTTTTGCTCACATTTTCATAGATGTCAGCCTATGATTAACCGGCTCCAAGGCAGGAATATCATGGTGGAAGAGGATGGTAGAGTGGAGCTGTCCACTTCATGACAGCCAGGAAGCAGATTGGGGGCAGACCCAAAATGAAAGGGGCGGGGGGACCAGAGGCAAACCCTAAGGTCACACCTTCAGGCACCTCCCAGATGCACTCAGAATTGTGCTTTACTAAACCCCTGGGTGGCTGCTAAGCCAGTCAAGTCCACAATTAGACTTACCTGGCCCAAGATTGGCATTGTCATGTAAGCAGAGCATAATTATCTGAAACAGTGACCACCAGTCTTTTTGGTACTTAAGATTGTGGTGAGTTTGAGGGCAGCCTGGGCTACGTGTGGTGAGTTCAGGACCAGCCTGAACTATACAGAGCAAAGTCCTGTCTCAGAAAACAACATGAAAATATCTTTTCCGACTAGAAGGGATGGCAGTTTGTTCCACCTTACAGTATAGTGTTATTCTGTAAATGAGCAGTCCTATTGTCCTGCCCCTGCCCGCCTCATCCTTCCATATGCAGGTTACAAATGAAAACTCCCAAACGGCTGCATTTGTGAGATGAGTTGATATGAAATGGAAGGAAAAGGAGCTTGAACTCTAAGGATCCAGGAGTAGAAGTTCTTAAAATCTTAAAACGTAATATAAGAGGAGCTATGCAAGGAAGGAATCGATCTACAGAGTCCATTATTATTCCAGCCCATTGGGACACTAGACAACCAGGCAGTAGGTGGTGGGGTCAGTGGCAATATGGTGAGGCCAACTGGAGATGTTCACGTCAACCTTCCCTCCTACCCCCAGCTTGAGATCTATATTAGTCAGTTTCTGATCAGAAGGATGAAATACCAGACACCTTCAACGTAAAGAAAGAGAGATTTATTTTGGCTCACAGTTTCAGAGAGTTCAGTCCATGCAGTATGAGCTTCAAGACAGGTACAGCACAGTGTGGGGACATGGCAGAAGAAAGATGCTCAACCCACAATTTCCAGGAAGCAGAGAGAGAGAAGGTACAAGACAAGGATAAGGATGCCCCTTCCAGCTCACCCACTGTGACCCTTCTCCCAACAGAACGGTCAACTGCGAGCTCATCAATAGACTAGGCGATTAGTGAAATAAGAGTTCCGTGATTCGGTTACCCTCTGAAAGCCGTGCCATAGAACATATGAGATTTTTTAACAAGGGAGTTTAGATCTAAACCATAGGAAGAGCTAAGCTGGAAGTTCCACCACTGCTGAACAAGGCAGGGAGAGTAACTCATAAACCTTTCTGCTTACAATGGCAGGTTCAGGTACATATTTTTTTCTTGTTCTAGATGCCATAGGGACATAAGTGAGACTTACAAAAAAGTACTAGAGCATAAAGAAAAAGAAGCATTTGACTCAAAGAAGAAGCTCATCTCTAAAAATGATCTATAACAAGATTTAAATGATAATGCCAGGAAACCTTTGTGAGTATTTTAAAGAACTCAAGACGACATGCCATTATAAATCAGGAGTTTAGAGAGAGAAAAGGCAGAAAGTACAGTTCAGGATAAAATTTAGAAGTCAACAAGGAACCTAAACGATCTAAAGAAAATGAAGTTAGTGAGGAACCCAAAGGATAAGTTAGAGAGACTTCCAGTTTAAACAAAAAAATGGAGTTTTAAAGAAACAGCATTCTGGGAGGCTGAGACGAGAGAATTCCTACTTCAAGCCCAGCCTGGGCAACTCAGCAATTTAGAGAAGCCTTATCTCATATTTTGGAAAACAGTTCCTAATACAAATAATGAAAAATAGATACCTAATGTTGCTCTCTTCCAAAAACTACAGTAGAGAGTTTTGTTTGGTTTGGCTTGGTTTCTTGTAAAGTGAATCAATATATTTAGAGAAAATGGAAGAAGAAAAAATAATAGCAAAAGTTTGAAAGTGGGAAATGGACAGATATATGAAAAAATTAACAGAACTGAGAAAACCAAATCTCAAACTGTAGATCGGGAAATCTGAGAACCAACCCAGTGTCCAGAAGATAGAATGAAGGAGGACAGGCCAAAAAACAATTAGGAGGATTCAGAAAATTAAGAAGTACATAGGTCTAGGTCTCTCTACCCGCACCCCTCCCTCCACATCTCCCTTCTTATAATACCACTGGATCTTTATCCCCAGAGGAGCCTGGAATTTTCCATTACAGACAGGGTAAGATAGGGACTCTCCAGGCATGGGGCCAACAATAAGACCCTTAGGCTCTGCATCAAAAGCTAGAGGGATGAGGCCTTTATTTTCCAGAAAAGAGAGGGATGAGTCTCCTCTCAGAAGGAGGAGCATTGCGCACTCTGAACCTTCCCCATCCTGGCAATGAAGTAGAGCAGCACTCTTCAGTGACTCACAGAGGACTCGTTGATTTCTGGCACTTGGCTCTTCCAGCCTGCAAAGTATCTCCCAACTCTTAACTATGAGTAAACAAGACTGCCCGTAACTCCAAGAAAAGTACCCAGTGGGGAAGAAAAAGTGAGAAAACAAGAGAAACAAAGGAGACAGAAACTGGAAGGAAAAAGTAACGGAGAAGAGAACATTAAAGAGTAATTAATATCTTCCAAAATATGAAGGATTTATATGTGAGGACGAGCAACAAGAAAGAAACAAGAATATGGAGAAAAGCAAAACGCAATGGCAAGCTGAAATTCCCACGAGTGGTGGCAAAAATTTAAATGATGCTGCAAAATGGAATGCGAAGTTGGACCGATTTCCTGGACGGCAGAAGCAAATTCAGAGAGGTTTAAATAACAGGCACAAGAGAGGTAGGAAGGTAGGCAGTGGGGAACATCCTTGGTATCCACGATGGGAGACCAGTGAAAATGGAAATGAAAACAAAGGAACAAAAAACAAGACAACAACAATAACAAACCAAAGCTAAGGGGAAAGTAGCCAGACGGAGCCGAGAAAAAGATCTGTATGGAGTTGCAGACTGAGTTGGACTCACTGCGTCCATGCAAATTGGATTTTAAATGGCCCAAATGGAGGCACATCCTGGCCAACTTTGCGAATTGAAAGAATGAAGGGAGAAATGTTTTTTTCTTAACAAAATATTGCATATATGTATAGCAATGCAAGTACATTTGGCCTTGAACAACTTTTCTGCAACTTGGCACCACAGGCACGATGTACTAATGTCCATTGAATCTTTAAGAGAAAAAGATGGTCATGTAAGAATTTTGTACCCGGCAAAATTGTGTATGTGAAGGCAACAGAAGGAAGTATTGTCAAATATATAAGATATAGTTCATGTGAAATTTTCGAAAAAAATTCTTGATCCTGTAACTCGAATGCCTGAGAGAGAAAAAAAGTGCAAAATTATAGAAGTCTTAAAATGTGGATAATCGTATGAAGGAGCAAACCATCTAGAACTGAGACATAGCCAACTTAATTTTTGTAAATGCGGTTGTAAAGCTGCGTGCCAATTTCAAAGCACATTTTCAAATTAGCAGATATGTAGTAGTTGGAAGGAAGAAGGGAAAGGACCAAGGGACGAGAGAAAGGAGAGTGGGGAGAAGGGGAAGACGAGAAGAGAAAAGACTGTGTTTTCACGGCAGGGGTGATGACAGAGAAGTGGGAAGAGAAGGCTTAGCTCTCTGATTAAGCGTCTTCAAATTGTGCTCAGTCTCAGTACTTGTCTGAGCTTGTTGTGCTTGGAATTCCCCGAGATCTTTGGAAGCACCGCTACTTCCTTAGCCTTCATCTAGTAGGTAAGGAGGTGCAACTGGGAACTCCTCTGCATTTCCAATGTGCAGCAGGCTTGGGGGACCTCTGGCTCAATCGGTAAGATATGAACAGTAAGGATGGCAAATACATTTTGTCTCAAGTCCCACCCCTCGTTAATTAGCAATGGTTGCCTGAGGGCTTTGTTGAAATTACATCCAGACTCAGCAGGAAATTTCTCTGACACATTTGTTCTCCTAGAAGGACATCACAAGTTGACCTTCTCTGGGCTGAGGTGTATTTGAAACTAAATTAACAATTACTGGATTAAAACAAAATAAATCTCTTCTAAATTATTAGTAAAAGTCAAAGTAAATACATATAAATATATCCTTATTTATCTATATATTTGTAGTTACATAGTAAAAAGTGTTAAACAAAATATAGTTATACAGTAAAACACAAAGTAGAAGAAGGAAAAAGAGAGGGAACGTAAATATGAAGAAAAATAAAAAAGTAAAATATGCCACTAAGTATATTCATTGAAACTGAATACGGTTGGAGCCAGGCTCAGTGGCAAAGGCCTGTATCCTCAGCTTTCTGGGAGGCTGAAGCAAAAAGATTGCAAGTTGGAGTCTAGTGGGATCAATCCAGCCTCTCTGGGAGGCCCAGTCTCAAAGTTGATGACCTGGGGAGGTAGCTCAGTGTGAAAGCCCTGGGCTCAACTCCTAGTTCCACAGAGAGACAGAAAGAAATGGGAGGGAGGAAGGAAGGAAGGAAGGAAGGAAGGAAGGAAGGAAGGAAGGAAGGAAGGAAGGAAGGAAAGAAGGAAGGAAGGCAGGCAGGCAGGCAGGCAAGAAAGAAAGAAAGAAAGAAAGAAAGAAAGAAAGAAAGAAAGAAAGAAAGAAAGGAAAGACAATTGGGAAAATTTTCTTCATTAAGAGAAAATGTCGTTGAGTTGTGTGGGAAGATAAGTGGAATCTATGGAATATTTTTCTAAAGACCCAACTGATAAAAAATAATTACTTAACAAAAATATGTTAAACAATTTAAAAGTGGGAAAATCTATCAGGCAAATGCAAATAGAAATAATCCCAATATTAAAAACAAACATGGTAGAAATTATCGAAAGAGTAAATGGGACAAAGACGTTCTGCCTCAAAGTGTATTTCACAGTGGATACAAAACTCTCGTAAAGTATTAGGCATCAGCATTACATCAAAGATTAAACAGAAATCTGCTACAAATTAGAAAAATTGACAGAAGCGCAACATTAAAGGGAAGCTTTGATATCCCCCTCTCTCCTTCTCTCTCTCTGGAAGAGGGTCTCTCTCTGTAGTTCAGAGTAGTCTTGAACTTACTAAGTAGCCCAGGCCGGCCTCAGACTCACTCCTACCTCAGCCTTCTGAATATCGGTATTATAGGTGTAATTGGTTTATTTGGTTCTGGGAAATTGAATTTAGGACCTTGAACTTGCTAGGCAAGCATTCTAACCACTGTGCTATTCCACTAGACTCTCCATTTCTTTTTCACAATTGGATCAAAAATATAAATCGAGTTTAGCATTTAATTTTGCACCTATGCATATCAATAAAATGGGGAAAATATAGATCAAATTTCATACTACATGATGATAGGATGTAGTTTTGCTTCCAACACAAATAAAGCATTAACCAAGATAAGAAAAAGATCATATATAATTAGTTACAAAATGTAAACTATACAGTACATTTTGATTAGAAAGAACTCTTTCAATTAAGAAAATTCACATTGCAGTCACAAATACCAATAATTTAGAAATTAACAATAATTAAAACAGTACATATTAAAATTTATGGGATAGAGACAGAGTGGTATTCAGAAGAAAATTGACAATTTTAATATATTTTTTTACACAGGACAAAAAAGGGAAATGAATACCCAACTAATGTAGCAATTCAAGGAATATTATCAGAAAGGGGAGTGTGTGTCGCTGTTGAGGGCTGTAATGCCTAATGGTTTCATTGTGGAAATCTGTCGTGTTTTTTAGAGTTCTTCTTCCAGCACTAGAACTGCAGTAATATTTCTTTTCACTCTTCTAATAATCCCAGCATAGGTGACAAATTAGGATTTGTATTTTGGGTTTTCTTTTTTGTTTTATATGAAGTGTAACTAGCCTCAAACTTAGAAGAATTAAGAAGTTATTGTAGCACAATTGCTGAAAATATTAAAAAGTTTCCTTCCAAATTCCTCAAAACCTTAGTATTGATTGAGCTAATCATGCATGTCTTTTCTGCTTTATTTAATGAGATGGAAATAGGGTGTGCCACTTTTCAAAGACACAGAAAGAAAAATATGCTTTTTCAAATAAATTACCATTTTCCAGTTTCCTAGAAAACAATACTTGTTTGCAACTTAAAAGTGCTAATAATTCTAAATATAAAAAGCAAAACTGAACAAATGTATAGGATCTTTAGTGACAAATTTTTGATAAAATACTAAAACATAATCTATGAAAAAGTTAGTTGTATTTTACTAAAACAGGGTTTTATTAAAATTTAACTTTTATAATTTGGGATTTTAATAAAATTTTGAAAATCACCTCTATAAGCCAGACATTGTGGCTCATGCCTATAATCTAGAGGTTGAGGCAGGAGAATCGCCATGAGTTCTAGGCCATCCTGGGCTACATGGTAAGCTCAGGACCAGCCTGATTATGGAGAGAAATCTTGTCTCAAAACAAACAACAACAAAACAAAACATCATCTCTGTGAAGGCTCTGTTAACAGAATGAAAAAAAAAAATCCACAAGCTGTAATAAAAGTGTTTGTAAAACACATTTCACCTGAAGAACTTGTACCAAAATTACAAAAACCTCTTCAAACTAAACCCAGTTTAAAAATGGGCTAAAGTTTTGAACAGACATTTTAACCCAGAAGATACACAGCCAGCAAGCATACAAATATATCCGACAGCATTTGTCATTAGGAAAATGCAGATTAAAAGAACAAAGCAATATCAGTATAGCTGAATGACTACAGTCCAAAAGTCCAAATAGAGATGCCAAATGTACAGCAAGGTGGAAAATAGTATAACCATTTGTTACAAAGTTAACCATGGTCTAACCATACAATACAGTAATTGTACTCCTAGGTGGTTAGCAACTGATTTGAAAACGTGTCCACGCAAAAACCTGAATGCAAATATTTATAATGACTTCATCTATAATCACCGAAAACTGGAAACAACCCAGACATCAGTAAGCCAGCTGACAAACTGTGAAGCACCCATACAATGGAATACTGGTTAGTAACTAAAGGAAAGTGCTATTAAGTTACTCGGTGAGATGGGTGAACCTTAATGCAGGCTCTCAGTGGATGAAACCAGTCTATAAAAATGTATATGCTCTGGGATTTCATTTATAAGACATTTTGGAAGAGGCAAAACTATGGAGATGGTAAACAGACCTGTGATCGCCTGTGTTGTTTGGGTGGGATTGAGTGAAAAAGTTGAAGAGGCGAAGATTTTCTAGGATGATGAACTACTTTGTGTGACACTTCAGTGGTGAATATATGAAACGATGTATTGGTCAAAAATTCATACAACCTTAGAGCAAAAAGAATAGACCTTAATGTACGTGATTTTTTTTAAAAAATGCATATCATGCAGGCAGTTGTGGCATTCCAGGTTGGGTTGTCAAAAGACTCTAACTATATTATAAATGTATGAAACCATCTCACTGAAGAGAGTGAGGGGAAATGATACTAACCTGGGTCTCTCTGGAAGAGTGGTTTCTGTAATGCAAATAGAACTGCATCAGAAATCTGTGCTCTTATTGATAAAATTGATTCCCATGGGAATATAGAACAGCACACATGTATACTAGGATTGAAAAATAACAGTAAGTGGATGGCAGAAGGAGGATCCAGGTTTCTCATTATTGATCTGGGGAATATAGGTGAGCCAGAGGAAAAGGCTAGAATGGTCCATGTGGAAATGAATCTGGATTGGAGACACGGGTATGAACTCAACCTCAGATAGGAAAAAAGGAAAAGAGAAAAATATTTATAGATACGTGCATATACATGAGTTAACACGTACATATGTATTTCCTTGCTCTGTCAGCAGAGAAAGCCAAGAAATAATGAGATTCCAGTAGCCACAAGCCTACTTTGCCCTCAGAGTTGGTTTCTGATACTGTTCTCTAATGCAGGAACCTGGGACTCCTTGTAAGCCTGAGGGAGGAAATACATGAGATGGGTTTAGAGCATCTTGGAGGGCCTGAAAATAAAGAAGTGCTCATAAAACACAACAGTACTGTCACATCAGACAGAAAGGACAATCGAAAGAACTCTAAATAATCAAATCTGGAATGATTTGAGAGAAACAAAACAAAAAAATCTTGAATATACTCAGTAGAAGAAAAAGACACAAATCTCCCTGCAGCATTCCAAATAACTTATAGCTGTACCTGTGGTCTGGGAGCTGGTGTCTAAGTGCGGCTTATCCATGACGATGTCCCTACAAAGAGCACCGCTATAGTTTGACCCTTGCATGTGTCAGAGCTGGGTCCCCACCAAAGTGCTGTTGGGAGGTGGCGGAGCCCTGAGGTAGTCTTTAGGTGATCAGGGGTGTGCTCCAAAGGGGCCTGCACAATTGGGCCCTACTGCTTGCTCTCACCTTGCATGCTCGCCTTGAAATAAGTAGTTTTGCCCTTTAAAACTGTCAAGATCATCACAAACAATGCAAGTCTGATGACAGCCCCAGTCCTTAAGAGCCAGGGAGATACGATGACTAACTTTGATGTGGTGCTCTGCAAGGCATTTGAGGTACAAGGAAATAGCACTAAGCAAAGAGCAAGGAAATTTAAAGAGTGGGCTTTAGTTAAGAACATATAGATTTGGTTCATCAATCATGGC
Organism: Ctenodactylus gundi; assembly: GCA_004027205.1. Lineage (NCBI taxonomy): Eukaryota > Metazoa > Chordata > Mammalia > Rodentia > Ctenodactylidae > Ctenodactylus > Ctenodactylus gundi. The sequence continues at coordinate 612,391 of PVKB01000292.1, read as the reverse complement.
AAATGTACAATAAATATTTAAAGATATAAATACAGTAAAGAGAGAGACTGGAAGAGTAGTATAGCCGTTAAAGTCCTTGCTTAGCAAGTACAAGGCCCCGGGTTTGAGTTCAGAGTACCATGTAGGCCATATACCATGTAAGTGTGGTGGTGCACACCTGTTATGCCAGCACTGAGTAGACTGAGGCAGGAAGATTGCAGTGGATTCAAGGCCAGCCGGGGCTTCATAGTGAGTTCACAACCAGCCTGGATTACAAAGTGGGACCCTGTCTCAAAATAACTATCATAAATCTATGCTAAAATAAAAAGCTTATTTAAAAATTTTTAATGAGAATTAAAATCTAAACCTCTGCAATACAACACATTAATATTCCTTCACCTTGATACCACCAATATCTGCCTTCTTTACTGTTACCTGGTCCCTGGGTAGAATAAACTAACCAGATCTTGAGCCAGCCAGTGCCAGGCTCTGCACCTGAGCCAGATGGACTGAAAACCATGAACCTCCTTTATTAAATGAAAACTAAAATCAAGAATGGCTGCTCTCTCAAAGCATCTGCAACTGCCTCTCCTCCCTCGGCCTCCAGCCAGATCCAAGGCAGATCTGATGCAGTGGGATGTGAAGATCAGTGAACCACCCCTTCACGGCTTCTTCCTCCTTGTCTTGAAAGCTTCCAGCAGGCTGTGTGGCTAAGGCCAGGCTGCTTATGTTAGGGTTAGTTAACTAAATTGACCGTATTACTGTACGGTTATGTAATTACCTCCTTTTCATTGTGGAATGATGTTTCATTGAGTAGGACATCACAATATGTTTATCCTCTTATCTGTTGAGGGGTATGTGATTATGTTTTTTAAATCTGCTATAAATACATGTTACAAATTGTTACAAGAATCTCCCCTAGGTATCTAAGTTCGGTTTCTTTAGGGATATGCCGTTTCTAGTGTTCAGTGAGTAGTTGTGAAGACTTTACTTTCCCCAACAGATCGCACCTTTGTCAGGAGCCATGTGGGTCCAAGTCAGGACTCTCTATGCATTTAATTCTTCTAAATGTTTATTCTTACAACAACATCACTGTGTATTGATTGCTTTTGATTGGTAATAAGTTTTGAAATGAAAAAAGTACTCCAATTTTTGTTCATAAAATTATTTTGGCTATTTTGGATTTTTGCATCTCAATATAAATTTTAGAATTAACTAGTCAATTCTACATAAACCCTGAAGGATGGCGTTAGATGTAAAGATCAATTTAGGGAACAATTTTATTGTGTTTGATCTTTAATATATATCAACACTATAATTTTTCTCTGCAATATTAATAGTTTTCAATTGTGTGAATTTTGCATATAACTTGTTAAAATTATGTCTCAGTATTTCATGTCCTTCGATTTTTTTATTGTGGATATTAAATTATTTTCAGTTATTTGCTGATAGTACATGGAAATATTGATTTTTACAATTGATCCTCTATACAATCATTGTATAAGACCTTGATAAATTGACTTATTCATACTAGTTCTTGTTTTGTTGGTGACTTTATGACTTTCTACACTCATGATATACAAGTAAAGAAGTTGTGTTTTTATTCTTTTCTAATATGTATGCTAATTCTTTTTCTTTTCTTGTTGCACTGGCTAGGGCATCTAGTAAACATTAAATACCACTGGTGAGTTCTGACAATCTTACCTTCTCCCTAATGAAAAGAAAAGTGGTATTTTTCATACTAAGAATAATATTTGATATTTTTTCTTTTATTTTTAGTCTTGTTGTTGTTGTATTGAGAACATTCTCTCCTATTCCTAGATTTATGAGACTATGAAGACGTGGCATTGAATTTTGTCAAAGTTTTCTTTTTCTTCTTATAAGAGTTTCACCTGCTCATACCCAATTGCTCTGTTAGTAGAGAATAATATTAATAAATTTCAAATGTTGAACGAATTTGCTTTCTGAGAATATCCACATGTGGTCATGACATTAATATAATGTACATCACATATTTTGCATTTTCTCTGTATCAGTACTAAGTCAAGAGTGTATATTATAGGCCTTAGAGCAATCACAAATACACAAACACAAATACATAAGTAGGATGAAGTCTTAGAAAATAAGACTATTTGATATAGAATTATTTATCAGAGCTACATTTCTTTGCATCTTTTTTAATTCCAGTAGTTTCTCTTACAAAGAAAAACTCAGCTGTATTGGCTTGCCAAAATTGCAATTTCTGCCTTTTTGATTTAACTAGACCACCATGCCTTTCCTGGGCCTCAATTCAGAAAGTATGTTCAGATAGAAAGCCACTATGATTCTATCACTCACCTGTTTGATTTCCTCTTATCATGAATTATAATTCTATTCTGCCTCTCATTTAATGTTCTCAATACCTTCCTTTCACTGAGGGAAAAATAAACACCCAGCAATTGCAACTCAAAGGACCTACAGTTTCAGTCCACTGCCAGCTGGATCCAAGACAAAAAGTGCATGTAAGAATGGCATGACAGGGGAAAGTAGCCTGTCAACATGGCATCCAGGAAGTAGAGGGAGAAACAAGGACCAGGCACAAGAACAGACCTTTTCAGGTCATACTCCCACTGACCTGCCCCTTCCAAAGAGGCCCCACCTCCAAATGTGAGACTTTTAGGAAACGTTTTGAATGCAAAGCATAACATTCTGCCCCTAGGCCTCCAAATTTCCATGCTCATATCACCATGCAAAATGAATTTGGTTCATCTTGGAAAGTTGCCAGGGTCCTAACAGTTCCATCATTGCTAAATCGTCCAGCTCTAAAGTCTCCTCCAAGGCTAAAGCAAACTCCTACTAGAAGCCTCTGAATGAAATCAAAGAGTTAAGTACTTCCAACACACGATAGCAAAAGGTAAACATTCTCATTTCCAAGGGAGGAATATAGAAAGCAGTGAGACCAAAACCCAGCAAGATGAATATTAAATCTTGTAGCTTCAGGTCTAGCACCAGGGCCGGCTCGTGTGAGATGCATGATCCAGATGCCTTGGGCGGCCCACCCCTACGGCATTGCCAGCGATACCTCACATACCCTCTTTCCTAGGCTTTGCTCACCATCTGCATTTTTCCTTTCCTCAGCAGACAGTCCACATCCCTGGCATCTTCAACCTCCCAGAGCTCTCAGAGCTTCATAAAGTGCTCTCTCATAGGCTCTCAGAAGAAGCTGTGGTCCCTTTTCCCACAATTTTGCTTAGACTCATGAGCCTTCTTTCCTCTGATATCTGGGTGAAATCCTGGTAACCTCACAACTCCTGTACTTGGCATGCCTGAACAGCCAACACCACATCAATGCCAAGGTCTACTACCAGCTTGAGAAGCACTCAAGCTCCCTTGAATCATAGCCATGGCAACTTCTGTCTAAATGGCTGAACTCAGGGAAACACCACCTTCTGCCTCCTTGAAAGAGCAAGGTGCCCCTGGGCTCTCTTCTCAAACTAATGATCCACAGTTTTGCACTCTTGAGTCTGCAATGAGCATGGTCTTGCTGACCTCTGAGGTGCCCTTGAGGCTTCTTTTGTCCTGTTGTGTACACAGTATTTGACTTCCTTCCAATGCTGATCCATTTGGCATCCATGCTTTCTCTTGCCCCAATTCCGTGGGCATTTGTCCTCAGGCAAAGCTGAAAACCTTTAAAATCATTCAGCTTTGCTATATGCCCCTGATTCTCACTGGGACTCAGGCTGAAAGTGGCCAGCAGTACTCATGCAGCAGCCTAAATACTGGGCTGCCCTGAAATTTATTCTAACAAACCCATTGTTCTACTGCCCTCAAATTCCTGCAAAGTCTCTGAACACAGACAAAATGAAGTCAGGTATTCTCTGCCAGAGTACCACATATATGGATGGCTTCTCATGCAACTGCCAGGGTAGGTGACATTCCCAACTGGACTCTCCTGAACCCAGCTTTCACGATTCACACACCCACCAGCATCCTGGCCCGCCCTCCAAACTTCAACCACAATCACCCCTCAAACTAAGTTCACATCATTCTAAAGCGCCTATAAGCCAATATCTCTCTGAAACGCATGATCAGGTATCCTGACAGCAGCTGCCCCATCCTTGATATCGAGTTCTGTCCCAGATGTGTTGCGTTTGCTGGGACAAAACACTTGACAGCTGCAACTCAGACGAGGTGGGCCCGGTCTCTGGCTCACACTTTCAGTGGGTTTAGTCCAAGGTCAGCTGGCCCCAGGGGAGAAACCATGAGGCAGAATGGCATAGCAATTAGGAAGCAGAAGGAGAAGGGAGAAGCCAGAAACAAGAACACATCCTTTGAAGTCATCTTCTGAATGACCTCCTCACCAGGCCCTTCCTTTGAACTTTACACTTTTGGGAGATAATTCAAATCTAAACAATAAGCTTGAGTACATGAAAACAGATAGAAAATACGTTTTTCTTTCTAGTTACACAGTGGAGGGCACGTCTGGTATCAGTAACTACAATATTGCCGAAAGTGAAAACCATGAGCTAGCTACTTTTAACAGCATAGCCTTTCTATAAATGTCAAAACACGAGTTGGAAATATTAAAATATAATTTAGTAATGTTTCTTTTAGCTGGCCTGTGCAGCATCCATGATTCCAGATTTCTGTAACAAAGGTAGTTGCAAAAAAGCATGCTATTAACTACCTTTACTCATATTTTTGAAGTCTAGTTCTAAAAACAGTGTAGGAGAAACTATGGTTTAGTGAGAAGAGTTCAAGTCAATATTGGACAGCTATCCTTTAAAAATTAGCGAAAAAATCTGATTGAGAAAGGGACATGAGTAAGCCAATTAGACACATATATGCTAATTACGGAGCAATGGTGACAAAAGTGAGGGGTTTTTTAAAGATAAAAGTAAAAACAAAAGTGAACTACTTTGAAGTCACTCACTGAGGGGAAGAAATGATGATCATTAGTCTGGGAATATTTAGGGACAGGCAGAGGGCTAAAGCCTCAGACCCCTGGAGAACTTCTCTAGTTTAAGGCTTCTATGATTAAAAACAAAACTTTAAAAGCCATTTCATTAATAGGCCTCATTTATAAACCATCAACTAAAATATCACCTTATAGTCATCCTGTTTCTAGTTTTTAAGAAAAAGCAAAGAAAAAATTTCTCTTCATTTTGTGGTGGATGTGTGTGTGATGTGCCCTGGTCCAGGGCGATGAGTGCAGATTAACCTAGAGCTACTTTCTGTAAGACGCTATGAAATCACATCATTATTACAAATGCCACTATCCTTTCATATTTCCTCTCTCAGCAATTCTTCTCCACTTTTCTGTACTTTAAAGGAAAACAAAAAGGGAACTTTCTCTATTCCTCTGTTTGTACTTTTTCTTATTTCTAAGCCGCAACCACAGCTCTCAGCAAAAGAGTGGCTAAGGTTAAGTTAAAGGTCACTTTACATCTTGCGTTAATTTATTCCTCCATTGTCGGGACTGACATGTAGATTTAATACTTAATGCTAGTTTCTAATGGTTGGTAGTAGGTGATTTGAGCTCTATATCGAGAGGGGCATGCTCCTCTGGTCAGCCAAATTAACTTTTCAGGCGATCCCGTCTCTGACAAAGAAGAAAGTAGTCCAAAGGCGTATTGCTACCTTTTCACAGGCTACCCTGTTTTGTTCAAGGTATTATGTATAAAATCCTGTTCCTCAGACTAATAGAGAATAAGCCTATCACTAACTATAACTGTGAATATAATATAGTATATCAATCAGGTTTAGGTCATAAAAATAGAACTAGTTTGGGGTGTTTCGGGTAGAAAGGGACTTAATGCAGGAGAATGGGTAAGTGGAGCGACAGAAGGCCGGGGAAAGCCTCGCACCTCAGCTTTTCTACTTTCTTTCAAAGGGACAGGAGGTTGCAAGACCTGAGAAATGCTGGTGCCGATCACCGGAGCCCACGCATGGAAGCTTGCAAGAGAGATCCACAGCAATCGACCTAGCTCTTCATCCAGAGTCAGGCACACAGCTCAGGTCTCCCCTCAGTCACGGATCTTTCACAATACAGCCTGGTTTCTTTTCGTTACATTTCTGCTGCCATTGTTCTAACATACATATGCAAGTCTCCATCATTATTTTTCTGCATCATTTCCTTTTTAGTTTTGCTTTTCACAACGAGAAAGAAAGGAAAGAATAAAAAAGAAGGGAAGAAAGATTAAAAATTTTGTAGGGCCTTGGAACTCTTACTTCTAAGGTTCTACATCAAATCAAATGTATTGCATGTATCTTCTTTGGGGGTTAAAAAAAAAGTAAATGTGTTTTGAAATAATTTGGCTACAGATAGCTAAGTTAATTTGAGGTTGGCTATGATTTCTTGGCAATCACTTCGCATAGCTGGAAATCCTAGCAAAGTGAGAAAAATGTAAGCTTCAAATTGTTTTAAGTGTAATGAAATATTTAAGAGTGGTAAACATCACAATTAATGAAGTTGGCCCAATGTTATATTTTGTAGATGGTTAAACATTTATTAAATTCAATTTTGCAGTTTTCTTTTTGGAACCCAAAGTATTTATTTTCAGGTCTCAACTATTAGCGTATGGCCTTTGAATTCCAGATAGCAAACGTAGCCTGGGGTCTTGTATGCTAGTTACAGCTCCTGCCATCTCCCTTTGACATCACCAAGGGGAGCTCTGCAGCGTCCATGAGCTTCCATGCATGCTGTCACCTGTCACTGAGTGACAGCCACTAACCCCGAACCCTGCCAGGCCTGGGACATATCTTCACGGATTACTTGTTCTTTGAACCTTTCTTACGTCGAATCACCATTCCACTTTTTGTACAGCTGGCTTCTCTTTAAAACTGTGAAGTTGCTTCCCTCCTCAAGGTAGGGATAATTTGACTATTATGAGAGCATATTTCATCATAGGTCTTCATGCGTGTGGAATGCCCTACTAACACCCTGTGTGTTAAAACCTATTCATTCAGGACCGGGGGCATACCTTAGTGATTAAAGCACTTGGCCAGCAAGCACAAGGCCCAGGGGTTTGGTTCCCCCAGCACCACATAATGTCTGGGCCAGGTATAATTCCTGAACTCAGAAAACCGAAGCAGGAGGTTCGTTGTGAGTTTTAGGCCAGCTTGTACTACATAATGAGTTCAGGATGAGCCTGGACAACACAGAGAGATCTTTTCTAAATAAATATGTACATACATAAATCATATTTATTCAGTAGAATTCCAGCCTTTTATTTTTTCTTTATTTTTTACTTTTTATTTACATATCACATCTATTTTTCCTTCCCACCCTCTCACCTGTCCACAAAGTCCATCTTCTTACCTTCTCCCATATCTCTTGCTTTTTTATAGTTTGATGTGCACATATTAGAGAAACTATATGATATTTAACTTTCTGGGTCAAATTCAGCTTGCTGAGCATAATGATCTGAAGGTATATCCATTTTCCTACAAATGACTCAAACTTGTAATTCTTAATGACACAGTAATACTCCATTGTGTATATATACCAGATCTTCCTTATCCAGTCATCTGTACTCAGGCGTATTGCCTTCTTCTAAGATTCGACTATTATAATAAATTGTGTTGCAGTAAACATGGATATGCATGTATCACCATTGTTAGGTGTTTAATTCTTTTACTATCTATCCATTGTGAGTTCTTAATACCAACCATTCTTACTGATGTTAGATGGAACCTCAGTGTTATTTTAATTTGCCTTTCTCTAATGACTACAGTTACTGAACAATTTTTGTGTATTTATTGGCCATTCTGACTTCTCTTGAGAACTATTTCTTCTTTTCAGATTTCCATTTTTTGATTGAGTCCTTTGTTTCAGAGGGTCTAATGTTTTGGGTTATTTGTATATTCTTGATAATCGTCCTCTGTGTGGAGAGCAGCTTCCCAGGACTTTTCCCCACTCCTTGGGTGCCCCCTTCGCTCTGTTGATTGTTTCCTTGGCTGTGCAGGCTTTCCGCTTGACCTAATCCCATTGGTTGCTTCTTGATGTTATCTCTTGTGCTTTGAGTGTTTCAGTGAGAAAGTCCTTGCTCACTCCCATGTCTCCAACGGTTTTGCCTGCTTTTTCTTCCAACCGTTTCAATGTGTCTATTCTAGCGCCTAGGTCTTTGATCCTGGTGCACAGAGAAAGTTGTGGGATAGTTTCCTTCTTCTGCAGGTGGTTAGCCAGTTTTCCCAGCGCCATTTGTTAAAGAGGCTATCTTTACTCCAGTGTATATTTTTGGGTCCTTTGTTAAAGATCTGATGGTATTCGGATTATTTTTGCCTCCTCCTATCTATTCCATTGATCCACCTGTCTGCTTTTGTGCCAGTGTCATGTCTTTTTATCACATTGTTGTGTAATAAAATTTGATATTTGATACTGTGATGCCTCCTGTTTTTTGTTTTGTTCTTAGGATTGGTTTGGCTACTCTGGTTCCATATAAGTTTTCAGATTGTTTTCTCTCATTCTGTGAAAAATGCCGTTAAAAACACCTTCAATGAGATTGCATTGAATCTGTATATCAGGCTAGGTAGTACGGACATTTTGATAATGTTGGTTCTGCCTATCTGGAACAGGGGAGGACTCTCCATTTTCTAAAATTATCTTCGATCTCTTTTCTCAGACAACTGTAGTTATCAATATCGAGCTTCATTCGTGTCGTTACGTTAAATTTCTAGGTATTTAATTTTCTTTGTGGCAACTGTGAGTGGGATATTTTTCCTGATCTCTTTCTCTGTATTTTCTCTATTGCTATAGAGGAATGCTACTGATTTTTGTGTATTAATTTTATATCCTACAACTTGGCTGAGTTTGTTTATTAGGTCTAAGAGTCTTCTGGTAGAGTTTTGGGGGTCTTCTATGTAAAGGATCACATCATATGTACATAAGGATAGTTCGATTTCTTCCTTTTCTATGCATATTCTCATCATTCCCCTCTCTTGCCTGATGGCTCTGGCTAAGGTTTCAAGCACTATGATAAGTAGAAGTGGTGAGAGTGGACACCTTGTTTTGTTCCTGATTTGAGAGGAAATGCTCTCAGTTTTTCCCCATTTAGGATGATGTTGGCTGTAGGATTGTCATAAATGGCTTTTTTATTAGCTTGAGGTAATGTCCTTCTGTACCCAGTTTCATCAGAGTTTTGATGAGGGAAGGATGTTGTATTTTGGCAAAGGCTTTTTCTGAATCCATTGAGATGATCATGTGAGTTTTGTCCTTGCTTTTGTTAAACTGATGGATTACGTTAGTTGGATTGCATATGCTGAGCCAGCCTTGCATTTGTAGGATGAAGCCAACTTGGTTGTGGTGTATGATCTTTTTAATAGCTTGTTGCATTCTGTTTGCAAGTGTATTATTGGGGACTTTTGCATCTATATTTATTAAGAATATTGGCCTATAATTTTCTGAGTCTTTATGTAGTTTGAGGATTAAGATGATACCTGTTCTCAGGAAGGACTTGGGCAGAATTTTTTGTCTTTAATTTCATGGAAGAGTTTAAGAAGCATTGGTGACAACTCTTTCCTAAATTTCTGATAAAAATCTGCAGTGAACCTATCAGGTCATGGGCTTTTCTTTGTTGGTACATCTTTTATTAAAGTCTCAAGTTCATTCCTGGCTATTGCTGTATTCAGGGTTTCTATATCTTTTTGGCTCAATTTTGGTATATCATATATGTAATGAAATTTATCCATTTCTTTTGAGTTTATGAATTTGTTAAAATATAGGTCTTCAAAAATAGTTTGTTATAATTCTCTGGATTTCAACAATGTTGTGCCTTCACCTTTTTCATTTCTAATTGCATTGCACTGATGTGGATTTTTTTTTTTCCTTCTTTTGGTGAGTTTGGCTAGATTATCGCTCTTATTTATTCTTTTGCAGAACAAACTCTGATTCATTGATTCTTTGTTTTTTTGTATTGTTTTAGTTTCAATTTCATTGATCTATGCTCTGATTCGTATATTTCTGTCTGCTACCTTTGGATTTGTCTTGTTCTTATTTCTCTCGGACTCGGAGCTTCATCATTAGACTGTTGATTTGAATTTGCTGGGTTTTTTTTTTCATATGTGCACTCATAGCTGTAAATTTCCCTCTTACTACTGCATTTATTGAGTCTCAGATTCTGATATGATGTGCTTCCACTGTCATTTGGCTTTAGAAAGTTCTTGATTTTTTTCTGCGATCTAGTCCTTGTTCAATAATGTATTATTTATTCTTCATGTATTTGAGTAGTTTCTGTAGTTACTTTTGCTATTGATTTCCAGTTTTATTCCACTATGATCTGAAAGTATATAGAGAATAATTTTAATTCCTTTGTATTTATTTAAGCATGTCTTATATGTAAAGATATGCTCTATTTTGGAAAAAGTCCCATGTGCTGCTATGAAAAAGGTAGATTCTGTGGACGTGGGATAAAATAGTCTGTAGATATCTGTTAAGTCCATTTACACAATGTTGTGATTCAGCTCCGATGTTTCTCTGTTGAATTTTTTGTCTCGTCAATTTGTCTATTTATGAGAGTGGGATATTAAAGTCCCCTAGCCTGATTTTACTGGTGCCCTTTTGGCTCTTTATGCCCAGTTGGTTCTGTTATGTGAAACTGGGTGCACCTACGTTGGGTGTATACATGTCTATAATTGTGAGCTCTTCCTTTTTGGATTGTTTCTTTTACCAATATATACAGTCCTTTGCCTCTTCTGATCTGTTTTGGTTCAAAGTCTGCAGTGTCTGATAAGAGTATAGCTACTTTGAATAGTTTCTGAGCTCCAGCAGCCTTTAGTATTAGATTTCGGCCTTTTACCTTCAGTCTGTGTACTTCCTTTTGGGTGTAGTTGTCTCTTACAGACAACACAGGGTTGGGTTTTGTTTTTGATCCACTTTGCCAGTCTGTCTTTTTGCTTGTCAAGTTTCTTTTGTATGTAACACATGACAGAGATAGTCAGAGGGTTTAGTACTATTCTTATGTTCAAGATATTTCCAATTTGTCTTTGAGGATTATAGTGTAGGATATAAGAATGTTAGATTTCAGTCCTTAATTTACTCATTAAACTCAGAGTCCCACAGTTGGTATTGCAAGTACAAGCATTTGTAGCTTGTTTTCTTTTTTTTTATTCAATGCACAAGAAATGTATGAAAAAAGGCCTGTGATATAATAATAAAGAATTGTTTTGTAGTACACTGTAGAATATCAAAACCTGTTAAGCTATGTAATCTCAGGTGATTCCATACAAATATGTATCAAAAGCAGAGCTAGCAATATTGCCCTTATTTGACAGATAGGGAAATGGGGGTTACAGGAGTGTAAGAAGAGGAAGGGTCCAAACCTGAGTCCTAACATGACACTCTCACTACATACTTGGTCCCGAGTCCCTGCGTGCTAAATTGGAGGCAGAATGGTGACACATTAGCCTTGTGGATAATTTGGCGATGAATGTAAATGAGAGTTATAAGATAAATGACATTTAGTGACATTAATTAACTGATTAAATTAAACCTGATATTTTAATCAGAACTTGTTTGTGCAAAGTGCTAGATAAAATGAAATGTAGTTTAACCTAGTTACTTTAAAAAATTCCAGTTACCATAACAACTTCTTGTGATTTCAATTAAAGGTGGTCTTTATTTTATTTTCAGAACTTTAGTTACCATAACAACCAGATGCTGGGTATTTGATCAGTGAAGTCATTCCCAAGGAGTTAAAATATGGTGTTCTCTTGGAAACAATCACCACATGATAAGTAGAGTGTTAGGAATTAAAGACCCAATGACCGTGGCGCAGACTCGGTTTTTCAAGGAGCTCACACGTGAAATGAAAGACCAATGAATCTTCCTTGTGTGCTGGGCTCATGATGCTTCTCGGTTACAGAAATCAAAAAGAGATTATTTATCAATTGGAGGAAAGTGAAGATGTCAGGCTGTTGGCTAATATGAATTGTCAGCGCTACCAGGAGAAATTATGTAAACGACAAATTCATTTTCTCTGGGCTTGGGGCCTCTGCGGGACACGGTCTGAGAGCTTTGCCCAAGCGGGGGTGGGGCGAGCCATTTGGCTTTACACAACAAGTGACATGGGAAAGGAAGGGTCAAAGTACAGGACGCCGAGGCAGGGCAGGCAAGCAGGGACGGGGAGGAGCAGCGTCGCGTTGCAGCCATATGGCCCTGGTAAGAAACACACAAGCATAATAAATTGAAAAACGCTCGTGGCGATCCACGTCCAGTCGTGCGAAAATATTCCTGACATACTGGGCTCAAATGCACTGCAAAATAACATCAGGAAAATTCCCTTGCTCTTGGAATAAACATCCTCACCTGCGTGAGGTGAATTCGCCCTTCCGGGCAGGGCAGTTGTCTGGCTTTATTTGATGGGCAGCCATCCACAGCGGGGGTGGTTAAGGACAAGAGGCACATCCGGTTGCCCTGAAGGGAGGGCCACGTGAC